>VMDO01003215.1:0-148277 GCA_007922755.1 Pedetes capensis
TAATCTGTTACTGGAAAGCTAAATTGATTGTAAACTTTATGACTGTTACAAAGTCCATTGCACTGCAGTTACCTTTGTGAGCTATTTTTAGTATCTCCTTGAGTCGCTATATAAGCATGAGTATAGAGAATAAAGTTTAGCTCAAGACCATCAGTCTTGGCCTCTTCGTCTCCTTCATCCTCGGCTCTCCCCTTCCCACTTTGGGCTCCGACACCATGTCATGATTAGAAGCTCAGAACTTTCAGTCCTATACCTATACTCTGGAAAGGGGATAGAGGCTAGAGATTGAGTTAATAATTGATCTTGTCCATGAACGATGGAGTTTGGAAGGCTCCCAGGTTGCTGAACATGTGGGGTGCGGGCAGAGTGCAAGCTTGGAGAAGGCACAGAGGTGCTTTACTTTGCCCTATATACCCCTTCATCTGGCTGATCATTGGTATCCTTTGTAATACCCTTGATAACAAACTAGGAAATGCAGGTTAAGTGTTTCCCTGAGATCTGTGAGTCATTCAAGCAACTGACTGAACCTGAGGCCAAGCATTGTGGGAACATCCAATTTATAATTAGTTAGTCTGTAGTTCCAGAGGCCTTGACTTGTAATTGGCACCTAAAGTGGGGGGTAGTATTGTGGGACTGAGCCTTTAACCTGTGGGATCTGACTCTAAGCCCACGTGGATAGTGTCAGAACTGGGTTAAAGTGAAGGGCACCCAGCTGTAGGTGAACTGGTTGGTGGGAGAAGATGCTCCCACACATCTGAGTGACCAGAAGTGTTGTGAGAGCACAGTAGGGGAAAGTTCTCTTTCCTATTATATTGATATATCCAAAGGACCATTTGACACAATCTTACTTTATACAAATCTTTGCACAGAAAGAAAGACTTCCTGGACACTCTGAAAGGGAGAAACCCATTGGTGGCAGTGCTGTCTTCAAGCCAGTACTTAGAAGAGAGGAAAGAGGTGGAAGTGGAAGCTGAAGGAAAACCAGGTGCTGATGCAAGGCCAGCCCCTTACCATAGTGCGGGATGATGGCCCAGGCCATGGCAGAAGCGTAGATGCCACCGATCATCCAGAACATGCAGAGCCAGCTGAGATGCTCACCCCGCTTCTCTCGGGCCAGCACTTCAGCAAAGTAGGAGAACACAGTGGGAATGGCTCCTCCGATCCTGCCAAGGGGTACAGAGAACATGTGTGGTTAGGGCCTGGATGGCTAACATGAGATGCAAAGGACAAGCCAAAACAAACTTTAATAACACTCATTCTCTCCCTTTCTCAGCATACTAAGGAATTAATATTTTCTATCATTTTGTAATTTTAGAGTCACAGGCTTCATGCTTAATATAGGTACATTATCTGCCCCCCCAAACTTGAACCTGCAATTAGGTGATGTGGCCAATAGGTGGCAGTGGTGCCCTACTCATGTGGTTCAAGCTTAGGTTGAGATTCCAATGGGTTTTCTGCTCAGGGTTGGATGTTCTACATGATACTTATTAAAAGTTACAATAATTTCATGTAATACAGTGAATGTTTTAATTAAATCATTTAGAAAAGAGGTACTGTGATATATCTTGCCCATCAAGTGGGAATTTTGGAAACAGCTATAAATGCCTGCAGGGGGCTGTCTGCAGCTCACAGCTCCTGGTCCTGTGGCCAAATCAAGTTGAGTTGACAAATACAGAACCAGCAGAGTCGCTTCCTAGATCAGTTCTAGTCTCCACCCAGTAGATTCCATAGTTGAATGAGTAACAGTGAAAGGGACATTGTTAAAATCAAATAGACACAATAAACTGCACACTGATACAGTGTGGTACACTGCTTCCTTCCAGTAGGGGTAGTGATAAGAACTGCTGACTGATGTGGAGAGATGACGTCACCAGTGAATGATATTTACTTGGGTGAAGGGGCTATTGAATTAAAATTTTGTTGATCCTAGAGAGATGGGCCATAGATTTCATCATAATTTCAAATAGGTCTTGACCCTCAATGAGGAATCACTGCCTCATAAAGTAAGGTGGTATGAAAAAATGTTACTTATTGTTATTTCAAACAATATATCTTTTCAAAAAGATGTATAACAACTTGACAATACATGGTGATACAGTCAGAATGTGTTGCTTCATTTATGTTCAAATTTCTTCAAAGTAAATTTCTATTGACATTTCTATCTATTTGATGTCAAAGAGTAAAGCATGTGTTTGTCCCTTTAACAATAACTAATTTTCTTTGAGCCTTGGATATGGTCAAGAAGTATTGGTAGTGACCTTAGAAATGCTATTTAGGGAAAGGCCATTTTTGCAGGAAACTGAGTATATCAAACGAACTACAGGATGCATAATGTCTGTATTAACTGGTAGATCAAACTATGGCACCATTTCATGCATTTCCCTTCTTAACATGATGGCATAGTTATCCAGTGTTATTTAATCTGTAGGCTGTGAAATTAATTTAGTATCTGTAAACATCTTTAATGGGCCTGCAGCTGTAGCCCTGTGGCATCCGATCCCATCAGATCTCAGAAGCTAAGCAGGGTCGGGCCTGGTTAGTACCTGGATGGGAGACCGCCTGGGAACACCAGAAGCTGTAGGCTTGGGAGAAGGACCTGGCAACCCCCTCCCAAAAATCAATCTGCCATTGAAAACCCTGTGAACAGCAAAGAAGCACTGACAATAGTGTTTCCCTTGTACAGAGGGTCGCTATGAGTCGGATACCGACTTGACGGCACCTAACAACAACAACAACAACAAACATCTTTAAAAGTTAGACAGAAAGCTGGGTGTGGTGGTGCATGCCCGTAATCCCAGAACTCGGGAGGCTGAGGCAGAAGGATCGACCAGAATTCAGCCGGCCTGAGCTACACAAAAAGTTTTAGGCCTGGGCTATAGAGTGAGAACTCTGTCTCGAATGAATGAATGAATAAACAAGTGAATGAATAAAATTAGAAATGAAACTATTTGTAACTCAAGTAATAAATTCATAAATTTATTTCATGAACTTTCATTTATTTTATGAACTTATTTGTAGTGTACAATGTACACATATATGTATGTGTACGTATGTTCTACATCATGTATAATGGGCCTTGGTGTGCTTCCTACTAAGAATTGCTGTTCAAAAACTTTTAAAGTGTCTAGCTTAAAATGCCTATATTTGTTTCTCTGGGCTATGAAAGCAGTGATTCTCTCTAAAATCTCTAGAGGTATGACTCTGTGTCTTCAAATGCACCACATTGTTTTTTAACATCAGCATACACGAAAGCAGCAACTAGTTCCAAATGCATCAGCCAAGCCCTCAAACGAGAAACAAATGCATGGCCTAGGCAGTGAGAACTAGCTGGCCCTAGACCACACCATAGTACACTCATAAAATTTTCTCTCCCAGGTCCTTAGGAAGCTCATATCATGGACAGCTGATAGTTGAAATTAAAAATTCAATAAGGTTTGAAAAGATTTTAAATGGTTTCATTACAACATCCAATTTTAGTGGGAAATAAAATACCGGTGTCACAGATCATTTAATTAAGCTAGTGTTTTTCATTTGATGGGAGAATCTGTTTCTCTGCACCATAAAGTCCTAGACCCCTATTCTGTGCTACCACTTTTCAATACATAAAAGGAGTTCCAGTTTTTACTGACTTTTCACATCCTAATTAATGTTTCATCAGGATTCTGGGCATTCTGTATGTAACAACTATAACTCATACTTTGCAAAGGCACAATTGCATGTCAAGATATGCCAGGCGCCTCTGAACTGAGATAGATGTACTCCAGCATGCTTAAAATTTCAAGTAGATGACTGCAGGCTTGCCTGTTACTTTTCAACAAATCATTGTTACGGAAGAGAATATCAATTATTTGGGGCTTGTATACAATCCAGCTGGTTTTGATTAAATGCTTCTTTTTTAAGGTGGCACTTTTTGTGTGGATCTCAGAATCTGTAAAGCAGATTGCAAGTAACTCTAATTGCAAGGGGTAAATGAGTCTGAAGAATTAGTGAAGGATTCTACTTAAATGATTTGCAAAATTCTTTACACTCAGAGATCTATAACACAATTCAAGCATCTATTTTGGGGAAACCACTACTCCTTGTGCCTGCAGCTGTACCACTGTGGTTTCCGATCTCATCAGATCCCAGAAGCTAAGCAAGGTCGGACCTGGTTACTATTTGGACGGGAGATTGCCTGAGAACCCCAGGTACTCTAGGCTTGGGAGAAGGACCTGGCAACATACTCGCAAAAATCATTCCGCCATTGAAAACCCTATGAATAGTAGAGAAGCACTGACAATAATGTTTCTCCTGTTGTACATAGGGTTGCTATGAGTTGGACACTGACTCAATGGCTCCTAACAACAACTACTACTTTTCACATATTTGTGACACCCTTTAAGCAGAGTAAAAACAGTCCAGTGTGCTATCATGCTAACTAGCACTGGTGTTTCAAACTTTATCTGCAACTTGAATGTAGGGACTATATGGTACTCATCTTTGCATCCCCATTACCTGGCCCAGTGGACATGTACCATATATTTATTCTAAAGAACTGAATTTCAGATTTTCCAGGGCAGACTGACACACCAAGTCTCCTGGAGCATTCTGTTCTGATGACTTAAACTTCTTAATGAATGAAAGCGCCCACTACTTCCTGAGTCAATATGACCACAAAAGAGGCTGAAGATGCTGAGTTGGAAATTCTAATTGCTGTGCAGCTCCCCAAGAGTTCCTGAGTTACTCTAGGCTTTAGTTGCTATTGTTACCCCTTGTCCAGATACCCTGATTGTCTTTGTTATGCAAGGAGTTCACTTGGAACTGGTCCAAGGACACAATTCTAAAACACCTGTATGCCTTTTAGAAAAATGATGTAGTTGTAATTATCACTGATAAAAATGTCTAGACAAGAAGGAAGGCAGGAGCTTTCATGTCTTCCAATGCAATAGGGTTCTTTTAAGTGTTGGGGTCAAGGAAAAACTGCCACATCTCAGCCTTTACAGCTGGACAATTAGAAGAAAACGTTTCTCATTGTTATTCTACCTAAATATTTTATATGAAGGGCTAATACAGTGACAGTGGTGGTGTTTGTTGCACCATGATACAATTTATGAGAACACATGAAGAGAGAAAAAATTAAGTGGAAGTTCTCATATTCCCATGCACTGGTTGTTCTTAAATGAAGTTGATTTTCTGCTCCCACCCTGGTCTCACCCCTACAGATATTTGGTGATATCTAGATACAGTTTTAGCTGTCACAATTCAGGGGGTGGTGCTGGCATCAAGAGAGTAGAGATAGATGGATGTTAAAAATTCTACAATGACTAGGATACCTCCCTGTGAAAAAAGAATTATCTAGCCCCAAATACCAATAGTGCTAAGGTTGAAAAACTTTTGTAATGAATGAGGACTTAATATGGGGAAATATAATTGGTTTCATATTTTAAAAATTCATAATGCAAGGCATAAAATGGTTATCTTTTGTATTACCTAATGGGTAATACGTCCTTAAATTCAGTTACCAAGGAAAGCTCATTGTTCATTATATAATGATAGCTACTGTTTAAATCTTCTCAGGTTCTTTTCAAGTTAATTTTTGATGGAATGTTTACATAAATGAAGCAATCAGATCAGAGTAGTTCATAAGAAAATTTTCTCAGTATCAAATATTATGTCTATTTTATTAGCTGTCAAAAATTATTAAATCTTAATTGTCCTCAGAAGGAACAATCACTAAAATCTGATGATCCAGACTCAAAATAGTTGAATTTATTCAAATGAAATTAAATATTGATATTTGGCATGTCAGAGTTGGGGTAATAAGTAATTTTAATGAGTAATATTAATTTTAATAAGTAACATTAAGTTTAGGTTTTTTGCAACATTAATTATAAAACTATGTTGTGGTTGTTGTTGTTAGGTGCCTTCGAGTCGGTATCCAACTCATAGTGACCCTCATAGGGTTTTCAATGGCTGGCTGTTTCAGGATTACCTTGGGAGTGGATTGCCAGGTCCTTCTCCCATTTTTGCGGTGCTGGGAATTGAACTTGGGACCTCAGAGACTGCAGTGCAGTGCTCTATCAACTGAGCTAAATCCCAGCCCATAAAACTATGGATACCTAAAAAAATCCAACATTAAAACACATTCCCAGGATAAATTGGGACTTTGTAATGGACACGCCATGTGTGCACACTCACACTATACCTCAATAGATCTACATGTGACTCAACCCTAGGTCATCTGGGAAATATAGTGAAACATATTTACTTATTCTCTTCAATAATCTAAGATGAGGTCATGAGGAGGATATTGTGTAAGGTAAAGAAGATGTTGGATTTACAGACAAAATTTCTCCTCTGTTGGGAAATGAGAGAAACATAAATTAAGTTAGGTTAGCATAGCAGGTGACAGAGAGTGCCACAGATTACCGTCTGTATAAACCTCCCAGAAACTAGGAGGCCTGACTGCCCTAATCCATCCAAATTTTATAGGCACCCCTCATTATTCCAGTTCAGATGGCAGCCCTGTGGTGGGATATGCTTGTCCCTGCACCTCATCATAACTCATTTATGCTGGCTGCTATGGTTTGGATAAGTCTCCCCTAAGGCCTATGTGTTAAAAGCTTGGTTCCCAGCCAGTGGTGCTTTTGAGAGGTGCTGGAACATTTCAGAGGTAGAACCTAGTAGGAGGTATTATAGTCATTGGAGGACTTGAAGGGTATATTAGCACTCTGTTCTTTTACTGTGTCTTTTTTGCATTACTTGGCTTCCATGAGATGATCAGCTTGTTCCACCATGGGCTCCCACCATGATGTGCCACCTCACTACAGGCCCAAAAGCAACAGAGCCAAGCACTGTGGACTCAAACTTCTAAGACTGTGAGCCAAAAATCAACCTTTCTTCTTTGTAAGTTAACTATTTCTTAGGTATTTTGTTCTGGCAATGAAAAGCTGCCTAATGCACTGGCCATTGGGGCAAAAAGAGGTTCAGAATTCTGTAGTGAAAGGGGGAGATTATAGATAAAAAAAGAGGAATTATACTTAAAATGGCTTGAAGAATGATATGATTTTAGAGAAGAAATTATAGACTATCTGATGACTTCTCGTCCTGAGGAGGGATCCCACTAAGTAATTTGGTTCTGCTTTTATTCTCCACAAACACATAAAATAGAATATTCTCATTCTACTTTATATCGCCATGCCATTGTCAAGTAGTCCTTTACCTCTTTCTTTCTTTTCTTTTCTTTTCTTTTTTTCTTTTTTCTTTTTTTTTTGTCAGTATTGTGGGTTGAACTCAGGGCTTCGCACATACTTTGCAAGTGCCCTGACACTGAGCTGCCCCTCCAGCCCCTTTTGTTATTTTTTAAATTGGGACAGGCTCTCACTAAATAATGCAGGCTGCCTTTGGCCTCAAACTTGCCATCCTCCTGCCCCTGCCTACTAAGTCACTAGGAGTACAGGCATGTGCCTTTACCTCCATCCTGCATTTCCCATTTCCATTGGGAAGTGGGGGCATTATGCAAGAACATAATTAAGAAGGAAGGTGGATAATCATTGCAAAGTCACATGTTCCATACAAATAATAAGGAGAGGGCAAAGTCTATCAAGAGCCTACTCTGGCATCTTTTTTTAAAGGCAAGTATGATGGGCTTATACAAAGAATAGTAAATGGTCTAATCTGTCAGGATTCATAATTATAAATAACTTGCATGAAAAATATCCTTTTAATCCTTATTCAGAATCAAAAACAAGGAGAGAAGATATTGAACCACTAGAAAAATTACATAGCAATTCAGATCCAGTTCATTATATTTTAAATTGCACCCCAAAATAAGAAATCAAAGTAGCAGCCCAAAAGATAGACCCTCAGCATCTTCTGCTTTTTGAAAGTAAACTGGATATCACAAACCCCAGGGAAGTTATTCTGAGGCTTAGATGAAAGAATGCAGACATAACAGTGTCTGAATAGGCTGGATTGGCACAGAAAATAAAGGTGCCATATTAATTAGAAGGTATGTGTTTGTGATACATAATCAAGATAGAAATAATTAGGATAGGAAATAATTACTGGTTAATAGAAGCCATTATGGAATCAAAAAGAATGGACATTTCCTCTGCCCAATGGCAGCAGTAAAGGACATATTATGAATTTGGCAGCATTTATTCTTCCAATCTCCAAAACCACAATTTAAATATAATATTCTTTGATACATTGTTGCTGTTAGGTGCTGTCCAGTCACTGTCTGACTCATTGTGACCCTGTGTACAACAGGTGAAACACTATTGTCAGTGCTTCTCTGCTATTCATAGGGTTTTCAATGCCATTATTGTTTTTTGGGGGAGTGAGTTGCTGGGTCTGTCTCCCAAGCCTACAGCACCTGGTATTTCCAAGAAGTCACCCATCCAAGTACTAACCAGGTGTGACCCTGCTTAACTTCTGAGATAGGATGCCACAGTGGTATAGATGCAGGCATTCTTTGATATAGGAAGTTTTATTTTTTAATGTCATGTAAACTATGAATAAAGTAACTTGTAGAAAACTTGGTTAACTAAAAAATACTGATCTGTAAACATAAAATTTGGGCAAACCAGTGCACTGCTTAAAGAAAAAACAGCCATACAACTCCCATCCATAGTCCTTGCTTGCAGTTGGATTGGTCCCCAAACTGTGCATGTCTATGCACTTGCAGTGGCAGACCTGGTGCCATTGTGGGAAATAGGAGAGTCATAGACAAGGATTCTAATGCTGTCTGGGGAAAAATATCTAATCTAGCTATTGACACAGTTGGAGGAAGGCATTCCTGTGATACCTAAATGATACCATAAATGAAGATGGTAATCATCATTATGATAATCTATTGTTGTTGTTGTTAGGTGCCTTCAAGTTGAGTCCAGCTCATAGTGACCCTATTTACAACCAAACAAAACACTACCTGATTCTGTGCCAGGCACACAATCTTTTTTATATTTAAGCCCATTTGTTGTCGTCACTGTGTCAATCCATGTAGTTGAGGGTCTTCCTTATTTTGTTGACCTGCCACTCTCCCAAACATGATGTCCTTCTCCAGGGATTGGTCCCTCTGGACTACATGTCCAAAATACCTCAGACACAGTCTAGACATCCTTGCTTTAAAGGAGCATTCTGGTTACACTTCTTCTAGGACAGATCTGTAGGTTCTTTTTACAGTCCATGGTATATTCAATACTGATCTCCAGCACCATAATTCAAAAGCATCAGTTTTTCTCTTGACTCCTTTATTCAATGTCCAGTTTTCACAATCATATGATGCAACTGAAAATACCTTGGCTTGAGTGAGGCACACCTTCATCTTCAATGTGACATCCCTACTTTTCAACACTTTAAAGAAGTCTTTTGCAACAGTGTTCCCAATGTAATGCATCTTTTGATTTTCTGACTGCTGCTTCTGTGGGTGTTGATGGTAGAAACAAGTAAAGCAAAATCATGGACAACCTCAATCTTTTCTCTATTTATCATGAAGCTGTGTACTGACCCAGTTGTAAAGATTTTTGTTTTGCTGACATTGAGGCACAATTCATACTGAAGGCTGTGTTCTTTGATCTTCATCAGTAAATTTTTCAAATCATCGTCACTTTTAGCAAACAGAGTTGTGCTATCTGCTTAATGCAGGTTGTTAATGAGTCTTCCTCCAATCCTGATGTCATGTTCTCCTTCATAAAGCCCAATGTCTTGGATTATTTGCTCAGCATAGAGATTGAAAAGGTACAGTGAAAGCATACAGCTCTGACACACTCCTTTCTTGACTTTAAGCCAGTCAGTGTTTCCTTGTTCTGTTCGAATGACTGCTTTCTGGTCCATGTACACATTCCTCATGAGTACAATTAAGTGCTCTGGTATTCCCATTCTTTGCAAGGTTATCCATAATTTATTGTGATCCACACAGTCAAATGCCTTTGCATAGTCAATAAAACATAGACATCTTTTTGGTGTTTTCTGCTTTCAGCTAATATCCATCTGACATCAGCAATGATGTCCCTGGTTCCACACTCTCTTCTGAATCCATCTCGATTTTTTGACAGTTCCCTGTCTATATACTTCTGCAGTCACTTTTGAATGATATTTAGCAAAATTTTACTTGTGTGTGATATTAATGATATAATTCAATAATTTCCACATTCTGTTCGGTCCCCTTTTTTGGGAACATATATGGATCTCTTCCAGTCAACTGACCAGGTAGCTCTTTTCCAAATCTCTTGGTATAAACAGGTTAGCTCCTCTAATTCTGCATCTGTTTATTAAACAACCTTATTGGTATTCCATCAAATGCTGGAGCTTTGTGTTTGACCATTTCTGTCAAGGTAGCTTCCACTTCATCTTTCAATACCTTGGTTCCTGATCATATCCAACTGCTTGAAATGGTTGGTCATCCACCAATTTTTTTGGTATAAGGACTGTGTATTCTTTCCATCTCCTTTTGATGTTTCCTGAATTGTTTAATACTTTCCCTATAGAATCCTTCACTGTTGCCATTCGAGACTTGAAGGTTTTCTTCAATTCCTTAAGCTCGAGAAAAACAAAGTATGTTATTACCTTTTGGTTTTCTATCTCTAGCTCTCTGCACATGTCATTATAACATTTGATTGTCTCCTGAAGCTGCCCTTTTAAATCTTCTATTGTGTTCTTTAACTTTGTCATGTCTTCCTTTTACTTCAGCTGCTCATCATTCAAGGGCAAGTTTCAGAGTCTCTTTTGACATATAATTTGATCTTTTCTTTTTCTGTGCCTTTTTAATAACCCTTTGCTTTCCTCATGAATGATGTCTTTGACGTCATGCGACAACTCGTCTCATCTTCAATCTTTAATATCTAACACATCAAACCTATTCTTGATGTGGGCTCTGAACTCAGATGGGATATACTCAAGGTCATATCTTAGCTCTTATAAACTTGGTCTAATTTTCTTCAGTTTCAGTTTGAATCTGCATGTGAGCAGTTGATGGTCAGGTCCACAATCAGCACCTGGGTCTTATTCTGACTTTTGATGTTGAGATATTCCACTGTCTCTTTCCACAAATATAGTTAATTTGGCTCCTATATGTTCCATCTGGTGATTCTACATGTATAGCTGCTGTTTATGTTGGTGAAAAGATATATTTGCAATGAAAAAGTCATTGGTCTGACAAAATTCTATCATGCTATCTCCAGCAGTATTTCTATCACTAAGGCCATATTTTCCAAATACTGAGTCTTCTTGTTTCCAACATTTTTTTTTTTTTTTTTTTTTTGGTACTGGGGGTTGAACCCAGGGCCTCACACTTGCATGCTTTGCAAGTGCTGGACCACTGAGCTGCACCCCCAGTCCATTTTTAAAAATTTTTTTGAGATACGGTCTCACTAAGTTATGCAGACTGCCTCTGGTCTCAAACTTGTGATCCTCCTGCCTTCGCCTCCCAAGCTGCTGGGATTATAGGCATGTGCTACTGCGCCCGGCTTGTTTCTAACTTTTGCATTCCAGTCACTAGTCATTATCAGTACATCCTGATTGCATGTTTGGTTTATTTCAGATTGCAGAAGCTGGTAAAAGTCTTCCCTATCTTCATTATTAGCTTTACTGGTGGTTGTATACATCTGAATAACAGTCATATTAACTGGCCTTTCTTGTAGGCATATAGATATTATTCTATCACTGACAGCATTGTACTTCAGGAAAGTTCTTGAGATGTCTTTTTGATGATGAATGCAACCTCATTTCTCTTTAATCTGTCATTCCCAGCGTAGTAGATCATATCATGATCTGATTCAGAATGGCCTATTCCATTCCATTTTAGTTCACTGATGCCTAGAATGCCAATATTTATGTGCTTCATTTCCCTTTTGACTATTTCTAATTTTCATAGATTCATACCACAAACATTCTACATTCTAATTAGTAATTGATGTTTACAGTTGTTCCTTCTTGAGTCACGCCACATGTAAATGGAGGTCCCTGGGACTTTACTCCATTCCTGTCATTAAGGTAGACTCTACTTTGAAGAAGCAACTCTTCCCTTGTCATCTTTTGAATGTTTTACAACCTGGGGGCTCTTTTTCTAGCACTATATCTCACAGTGTTTCTCTACTATTCATAAGATTTTCTTTTTTTTATTGGAAATTTTTAATGTACATCTTAATGTGATTCATTTTGACATGATTTTCATTGTGACATTTCCATATATGCATTTTGATAAACATTATTCATATAGGTTACCCCTTACCCTCCCCTATGCTTCCCCCCTCCCACCCTTCTCATCTAAGTTTCCCATCTAAGTCTTCTCTATCTTTTACTTAGTAGTATTTTTCTATATGTCCTTGGGTTCCAGTTCTGTTTAAGATAGAAACTTTTCCTGTAGTGGTCTTTGTTTTTATCTTGTTAGAACAATTACATGCATTTTCTAAACCATTTATATTGACATCATTCTTATCCCCCCCTTTTATTATGACCTGACCTTTGAATAGGATTTTTCCTTCTTATAATTTTGAATCAGCTCCCTCATATGAGTGAGAACATGTGTTGTTTCTCTTTCTGAGCTCGTGTTCGTTCACTTAAAATAATTTTCTCAAATTCCATCCATTTTGCTGCTAATGACCTTATTTCATTTTTCTTGATTGCTGAGTAGTATTCCATTGTGTATATATACCATAGTTTTTTAATCCATTCTTCTGTTGAAGGGCACTTTGGTTGATTCCATATCCTTGCTATTGTGAAAAGCGCTGCATTGAACATGGAGATGCAGGTGTCTCTGTGGTATGATGACCCATCTCCCTTTGGGTGAATTCCCAATAGTGTTATAGCTGGATCATATGGTAGATCTATTTTTAGTTTTTTAAGGTACCTCCATATTGATTTCCACAGTGGTTGGACCAATTTACAGCTCCACGAACAATGTAAGAGTGTTCCCTTTTCCCCACAACCTCGCCAGCATTTGTTGTTGTTTGTTTTATTGATCTTGGCCATTTTTACTGGTGTAAGGTGAAATCTCAGAGTTGTTTTGATTTGTATTTCCCTAATGGCTAGGGATGTTGAGCATTTTTTTCATGTGTTTCATGGCTTTACGGACCTCTTCATTTGAGAACTGTCTACTATTCATAAGATTTTCTATGGCTAATTATTTTGTGAGTAGGTTAGCCATATCCTTCTCCCTGGTCTGTCTTAGTCTGGAACCTCAGTTGAAACCTGTTCACCATGGGTGACCCTGGTGGTATCTGTAATACTGGTGGCATAGCTTTCAGCATCACAGCAACATCCAAGCCCCTACAAAATAGCAAATTGACACATACGGGATGATGATCTATAAGAAATGATAAGAGCATATACTATATCCAGCCACTTGCTGTGTCCATCTTCTCATTCAATTTCCAGTCTCCCCCTTCTACTTACCCTCCACTTGCCTATCCATCTATCATTCATTCATTCATTCCTTCACCTAGTCAAACTCTGTGGCAGGCATATCACCAGTTGGTGGAGGCACAAGGAAGAAGAACACATGTTCCCATCCTCAAGGGGCTCAGAGAATGAATTTTAAAGAGTGCATATGGCTAATCTGTTACAATTTTACACTGTGAGCATAGAAGATATTTTGCTCCATTCCTTCTCCCTTGGGATCAATAGTACCTTTGCCAAAAGGTAGCCTTGGAAATAAGGCATGCCAAAAAGGTCAACCTTTATGTTAGAAAGGCTTGTTAAAGGCATCATCTGAGACAGTGCCTTCTAATAAAAATATAATGTGAGCTGAGCCACATATATAATTTAAAATCTTATAGATATTAAAATAAGGCAAAAGGTGAGGTTAATATTAAAATACATTCATCTAATCCAATATTTCCAGAATATTATCATTTAACATATAACCAACGTAAAAATTATTATTGAGATATTTTACATTCTTTTATATGTGCCAAATCTTCAAAATCCAGTGCTATATATTTCACACTTTCAATACATCTGAATTTGGGCTGGTCATATTTCAAACATTTGGAAGCTATGTGTGACTAGTGGCTACCATGTTGAACAACACAGCTCTAAGAAAACACTGACCTGCTGTTTACAACGTGGCTTTGAGATCATTTTTGGATTAAAGATAATCTAGTCCACCTGCTGGCTCATTTTTATATACTGGGAAAGGTCCTTCCATTCTAATTTTCTGAGAAATCTCCCTAGGGTGTTCTGTTTACCCAGTCAGAAGCACCCATCATGTATGGCGCATGGTACAATATGAAATCAGAGACATTTTAGGTTGTGTATGAGACAAAGCAGAATTTGGTTGTTATGAGCCTGGGTTCTGCAGCCAGGCTGCCTTCAGATGAAACCTGGCTCTATCATTTTCTGTGTGATCTTGGATAGTCTCTGTGCCTCAGCTTTTTCATCTATACTATTGGGTATATAAATAAGTATATATGCATAATGAATAGTATTTTCCTCACTGGGTCACTGTAAGATTTGAATGAGTCAATTTGCATAAAGTGCTGAATTTCTCACAATGAAAGCACTGTCAAAGTATTTGATAAAGCACATATTAAAAGTCATGAAGCTTAAAAAATAAATCTGTAGTTTCTCGGTGTGATAAGGAAGTAAAGCATATCTTTAGAATACTTTTGAAAGGGAAACCATATAATTCTGAATCAGACTAAAAATTAGAAGACCTAGGGAGTTGTTGAACATTTTGAAATAACAGTCTATCTGTACCTCAATTCTCTAATTTAAAAAGCCATGTTATTTTTGCATGTTTAATTTTTAAAGATAGTTGTGGAAATAAAATGAGATGCTACATATAAAGCTTGCTGAAGAACTTTAGTTAGTGGTGATCATTTCTATAAAGGCAAGGCATTCTTACTGTCCTTTGATACAGTTATGTAAATAGCTCTGAAGTATGCATTTTTTAGGTTCCACTGGCACAGGGAGAAATGACTATTCTTTCACTTACAATCCAGAGAAACACTGAAATTTAATTTTAATTTCTATTGCTGTTATATTTTTCTCCTGACCTTCATGCTTAGCAATTCTAGGCCTTCAGTGAGCAACTCCCAAATCTGACATTGCCTGGCATCCAACACATTATCATTCACATAATTAACAGTGACTGGAAACAAATAATTTAATTGTGGAGCAAATGAAAATGAATCAGTGGTGCCAACTCCATTTTCCATCTTTCTAATTTTCTATAACAAAAGAGGGGAGGGATGTGACTTCTCCTTGGTGTGAAATTCATTTAGGAAAGTGAAAGACAGATGAATAATTGCTAATGTCCTATTTCTCACGCCCAAACTACCCTGTTGTCCCTGGTAGGAAAATCTTTCTTTGTACTGAATAAATGTCTAAAGTCACACAGAATATGGTGGCTGGACATATTTATGTTTTTGAGAAGAGATACTCATGTTTTGACTTGGTAAATTAAGGAGAAAGCACACAGCCAGGTGTGGTGGTGCATGCCCGTAATCTCAACATTTGGAAGGCTGAGGTAGGAGAATTGCAAGTTGGAGGCCAGGTTGGGTACAACCGTCCTGCTCAAAGGAAAGCACATTTAGAGACAACAAAACCATAAACACAGGTAGATCTCAACCTAAAATAAGAATTCTTTCCAGCCCCCTTTAGATGCAGAATCAGGAATATGATACAGTACTGTTAATGATGCTTCATAAAATAGAAGAACTAGATGGGGCATTTGCAACAAAATCAACAGGAAGAGCTCTAAGCCTTGGATTCAGAATGTACACTTTGCTTTATTATGGAGTTGTAAATAAAAAGGACTTAGCTGAAACTACACTTGTAATGGAGCAGAGTCATTCCTAGTTCTAAATGTGCAAAATGAAGGGCTTGGGCTTGGTGACTTAGAACTTTTCTTCATATTCTACAATTCTCAGTGAATGGAACTGCTGTGTAAGTGCCTTGCTAAGGTGGGAGACAGCCAGTATGTCTCTCCCAATGGTGCATTCCAGAACTGCAGAGTTAAGCACAGGATGGAGTCAGTAACTCCTTGTCCCACTATGAGATGGACCTGAGCTGGAATGCTACTGACCATCTGACTCCCAAAAGCCCCTGCATTGACCAGTGGGCCACAGTGACATTTTGGGTCTCCTGGAATTAATGTCAGTTTAGAGCCAGTGTCCAGTAAGCCCTAAAAAGCATGAATTTTTTTTCCTCCTGAGGCACAACCATACTAGTAAAAGGTTGTTGGTCCCTTTTGGGAAGGCTGGGAGAAATATTAATGGAACAAATTTTTGGCAGTGTGCAGTGTCCTTGCTCATGGGGACCTGGTCTCCTCTTTATTCCAGAGGTTTTATAAAGTATCTCCAGTTGGGAACTGACTAGAGGTCCATGACTTTCTGGTTTTTATGACTAAAGTGAGGCTTGTGTTCACTTGACATAAATCTTTTCTACTTAAACAAATGAAGTAAGAATTTAATAGGCTTCCTATTTCACTTTCGGGAGAATGATGTTTAACTAGCCAATGCCATAGGGCTGCAGGGTCAGACTGCTCTGATTGGTGCTTCACCCCTGCAGTCCTTTACTGTAACCACGGTCACTTTCTTTTATGCAATTAAACAGTACAGATGCCCTGTGTACCTGTGGGGCACAGATCCTTGGGTTCTACTAACTATGGATTAAAATATATATATTTTTAAAAATGGTGTCTGTAATCGAATAGGTACAGTCTTTTTTGCTTGCCATTATTCCTTAAATAATATAGTATAACAACTGTTTACCAAGCAGTTCCATTGTATCTGGTATTGTAAGTCATCTAGAGATGATTTAAGAGTATGTATATGGGAGGCTGTGCATAGATCATATGCAAATACTATGCCATTCGTTTAAGGGACTTGAGCATCCACAGATTTTACTAACTGTGGAGTCCTGAATCCAATGTCCCACAGATAATGAGGGCTGACTGTATAGAACAAGACCAACAGTCCCACCCCTTTGGAATTTACAAGAGAAAGAAACACATAAACAGTAAACATTTTCAGGTACAGATGGTAAGTGCTACCCAGAAGGCAAAATGACCCAGTGTTGAGAGTTACTGGTGAAGTGTTCTCCAGAAACACTTCTCGGGGGTGAAGAGAGTGAGGAGTTCTTTCTCTGGGAGAAGAAACTTCAAAGCCAGAAGGAAGGCAAGCACTAGGTCCTGGGAAATGCATGATGCACTGGAGGGTCTGGGCACCCGCAGCCCACTTGGAAACATTCCCAACATTGTGGAACCTTATTTCCTTGGCCATCTAGTTTTCCTCAAGGTAAAAACTGGATCAGATATGGATGGAGGGAGCTACCCAACTACGTAGATATAACATGATCTTTTATAAGATCTCTAGCAGGAAAATCTGAATTCTCTGGCTTTGGCTTTAATGAAGAATGTTGAAATAAAACTGGAACACATCAATATGTCTGCTGTTTAGGTACTGAAGTCCTAAGTAATCGGAATGAAGGATTGGAACATTGTATGCCTTTAAAAAACAAGAAGGGACCTTTAAGTGGCAATTGGGGCCTCCTTGACAATGCTGTCATTGTTTTCTCCTTCTTTTGTTAGCTCTCTTCACACACTAACTGTTGGAAGGTAGAGCCTGGGAGAGCTGGCTGGTGCCATCCTTCTATTACCAGACTGTGAGTAGCTTGAGGCGAGGGCTCAGCTATGTTCATGAAGGGTCCAGCATGGTTTAAGGAGGCAGAGTAGGAGCTAAAATATTTCTTGAGTTGAAGTGGAATGGAATTGGAGGACAGAAAGACTTGAGTAAGACTTCCCAGAGATTTAGTAGCAGGTAAACTCCAGAGCTGTTAGGAAACACCCTGGTTTATGGGGATGTTATTAGGGGCTGTTGAGTCAGATTTAACTCATAGCAACCCTATGTATACATAGTGACCCTATGTATACATAGGAACCCTATGTATAAGAGAACAAAACACTCCCCAACACTGTGTCATGCACATTATGGTCTTTTTTTTATGTTTGAGCCCATTGTTGCAGCCACTGTGCTTCTTCTCATTTTGATTCATGCCATATCAGCAAATGGAGGTCCCAGCAGCTTTACTCCATTCCTGTCATTAAGGTTGACTCTACTTTGAGGAGGCAACTCTTCCCCAATCATCTTTTGAATTCCTTGATAGCACTCTACAAAGCAGGTATAGGTAGGTAGAATAGCCCACAAACTCAGGTGAGGAAAAACGATACTGGGATGGCTAATTCCAGGTGTCAACTAGACTAGACTAAGGAAAAGCTGGATAGTAGGTGGACACTATTCCCAATGTGTGTGAGGGTATTTCCAGAGGAGACTGGCATGAGAGCCTGCCCATGGGTGGAGTAGGGAAGATCCACCCTCAAGGTGGGCAGCACCATCCAGTAGCCTGGGGACCCAGATATAGCAAAATGGTAGAGGAAGAGAGCACCCTCCCTGACTCTAGTAGCTGAGACACTCCTATTCTTCCACTCTTGGGCATCAGAAATTCAGGTTCCATGGCTTTTGGACTCTGGACTTGCACCAGTAACCCCAATACCCCAGGTTCTCAGCCATTTGGCTAGGTTGAGTTATACTGCTGGCTTCATTAGTTCTCTAGTTTTCAGACTTGGACTGAACCATGGTACCCATGTCTCTGGGTCTCCAGCTTGTAGACAACCTGTCATGGAAATTCTCAGCCTTCAGAATCTCATGAGCCAATTCCCCCAATAAATTCCCTCTCATCTATCCATCTGCCCACCTACCCATTCCTCTGTTCATCCACCTAGCTCTCCAGCCTATTGGTTCAGGCTCTCTGGAGATCCTTGACTAACTCTGACTTCTTTCTTCATTTTTCTTAGCTTCGTTTCTTAGGTCCTCTCAGCTGCTGGATCCCATAAACCTTTGTGGATGTTTTGCCCTGGTCTCAGGTGACTAAACTCACATCACCCCTGCCCCCAGCCCTGCCCCTGGCCTAGGGAATTGCTCTCCATTCCAGAGAACACGGAGGCTTAATTCTACTTGCTCTTCTTTCTCCCAAATATTTTGTCCACAGTTCATCCCTTTTGTTCCCCTCATGGGCTAAACTTGAAATTCAAAGCCAAGGGTAGGCTGCTTTCTTTACACTTCTTGCTGTCCTAAGACAACAAGCACAGGACAGCTTAGCTGAGTGCATGGGACAATGAGTAAAGAGGGAACAAGCAATCCCAAACCATGGGTAACTTTCAACATTATCTTACATTTTTCTCCTGTACCATATACTTGCAATACATTATCTCATTTGGTCTGCACATTCCAAGGTAGGAATGTAGAGTACTGAAGAGAAATTCAGACTGAAGAGCCTGAGTGACTCCCAGGTCCGACAGGGGAGGGAAGGAAGAGTGTACACTCCGATTTCTTGATTTCCAGTCCTGTGGCAACTTCACAAAGCTACTACAGTGCTGTACCCTCTGATATCACAATTTAAAAAGTTGACCTATGGTAACAACGCATAGTTTGTGCTTTCCTAGGTAAATTAAGCTAGTTAGAGGTCAGCAGCCCTGACCTGCTGTTAGCCAAAGGATGACTTGTGTGGGATAAGGGTAAGGATGATGTCACCAGTGCACCAATATAGCTTCTGTATTCACACTGCCCCTGAATTAGCTTCTGGACAGTCCATTGGTTAGGAGTGTTTTGCAGCTACTACTATGGCCCTTTTTCTCTACAGTCAATTGGGATGACTGTGTCACAATCCAGATTAGTAATTAAAACTGCCATACCAATTGGATCACAGTCAGGTACTTTTGAGTGTCCGGATATCATTGACGTTTTCCAGAGAAGATTACAAACTGAAAGGACTGGAAAGTTCAGCACCTAGGCTGCCAGCCTTCTCCTGATAGGCTAATGGCATTATGTAGGTAATTAAAGGGAGACAGAAACCTTGGTGTTTTTTGGTGGCAAGAATAACTTATCCTGTGGACCCACTCTCTGAGAACTTCCTTTAACAAACAGCCCCAAATAACACATGTTCTTCCTCAACTATCTCCATTAATTCAACATTTAGGTCTGCTGCAGTCTGCGAATCCATGATCTAAAATTCCTCCCTCCGTCAGCTGTGTATGTAGCTGAGCTCACATAGACTGAGCACAAGGTTCCCTCCTGCTCCAGACAAATCCCTTTTCCCTCATCACAAAGCAAATGTTTGATTCTCATCCTTATTTTCCAAGGACAAAATATTTTTACACTTTCCTACACTCTCCACCCATCTTGGGAAAATGCCCTGCCTTCACACTAAGGAAAGCACTTTAAATCTGTGCAAGTTAGTCAAGTATTCACTAAGTGCCCTCCATTGATAGAATGTAGCATGTGAGGAGTTGTAAAATATTAGTATATGTAACTAAGAAAGGCATGCTGGAGTTACCTGACCTTTTTTCAGAAAATTGTGTTCTGTTGTGTAGGTTGTAACATTGTATAATCATTTACAACCACAAATAACTTCTCAAATTCATACCCAGCCTTGTCTCCCTCTCTTCACTAAACACTTTTATATAATCCCTATCAACAGCTTGCGATGGGATTTAGCTCAGTTGGTAGGGTGCCGCTCTATGCTCTCTGAGGCCCTGGGTTTGATCCTCAGCACCATAAAAAAGGGAGAAGGGCATGGAAATCCACTCTCAGAGCAATCCTAAAACAATCAGCCACTGAAAACCCTATGAGGGTCGCTATGAGTTGGACTGACTAAATGACACCTAACAACAACATATCAACACCTTAAAAAGAATGTCTCTAAATTCACAAGCATGAATTTCTACAAATTCTATTCCTTGTTAAAACGTTGTTGTTGTTGTTGTTAGGTGCCGTCGAGTTGGTATCCGACTCATAGCGACCCTCTGTACAGGGGAAACACTATTGTCAGTGCTTCTCTGCTGTTCATAGGGTTTTCAATGGCAGATTGATTTTTTGGGGGGGAGGGGGTTGCCAGGTCCTTCTCCCAAGCCTTCAGCTTCTGGTGTTCCCAGGTAGTCTCCCATCCAGGTACTAACCAGGCCCAACCCTGCTTAGCTTCCAAGATCTGATGGGATCGGATGCCACAGGGCTACAGCTGCAGGTTGTTAAAATATAGTTTCTTATAATTTCCTAATCAAGGTATTGAGTTTTCCTAAGCTTGTGGACTCCCTTAGTGTAGTAGCAAGTGAGTCAAGCTCTTTATAGAAAATGGCAACACCATTGGCTCTCCTATGCCACTGCACTTGGCTAATAGTATAACTTCTCTTAATGCAATAGGAGTCAGGAACTTACAGAAAGAACCTATTATGTATCAAAAAGCAGGCTTCATTCCTAGTTAAATATATGCAGTTAACAGTAATAAAATTACCATTATTTAAAACATGCTAACTTGGATTTAAGAGCAACCCTAAATGGTTTAGACCAGGTGTCCAGACTTTTGGCTACCTGGGCTATATCAAGTAAAAAACTGCCTTGGGCTGCACATAAGTTATATAATTAGTGCATATACATAACAAGGGGGGGTCATGAAGAAAATAAACACTAAAAATTACATGATGTTAAAAGATTTTATGGAGCTGCATTATTAGATGTCCTGCACTGCATGTAGCTCACAGGTCATGGGTTAGACATGCCTGGTTTAGACCTTTAGTTAGTTCGTAGCAAGTAGAGTTCATTCTTACTTAAAATTTTAGGAAAAACATACATGTATGAATGTACTGTGCTGTGAAAATAACATTCCACTTAAAACAATACTGATTTCCATGAAGTAATACATAAAACCATCAGCCATAAGAACTTCTCTTCCAGATTTAAAGGTTGATAATTACATTTCAGCATTGTGGCTTCTAAGGCTGACACAAAAATAGAAAAGATGTGTTACAAGTTCCTGGTCTTCTGGAGTGTAGAACATGTACAATTATGAACAAACACATTACTATAAAATATGAAGGAAAAAACCTTACCCGAATCCAGAAAGTAAGCGACAGAAGAGAAAGAAGCCATAACCTTGGACAAATGAAGAAAGGAAGGCAAAGAATCCGTTGATAGACATGCATATCAGAAGAGACTGTTTCCTTCCCACTTTGTCCGCCAGTCCTCCCCAGAAGAACGCCCCTACCATCATCCCGAGGTACACTATGCTGCCTGCAACACACAGAAAACAAAGAAACACATCAGAAATTGGGTGTAATCGACATGGGTAACAGCAAACGAACAAGGAACAAAGTGCATTCCAGCATTTTGCATGAGGAAAAAACTTTTAAAAAATATAGATAGATAGACAGATAGATATATCCTTTAGGAGTTAGTAATCGGCTTTCAAGTTGGAAAGCAAGCTCTACTTTTGGCTACCATGACCAACTGCAAAGGCTCATGGGAAGTTATTTCCTCTACTGTCTCAGGCAGAAGAAGAAAAGAGGGTTACATTCCATCTCAGCCTTGTGGGGACGGGCACACAGTGGGCAGGCATGAGAAGGCTTCTCCTAGAGTCATCTTGGAGTTTGGCTCATGGCTAAGTCACCTTTGGTTTGAATACCCAATGTAGCACCATGACAGGGCCGAGATAGGAGACCAAGGCAAGGGCCCCCAAGGTCAAAGTGGACCCCCAGACCGTTTCAAATCTCTGCCTGTCTCAGATGCCCTGCACCTAGACCAGATCCTTCAGACCCCACAGGATTCCAGGGGTTCTTTCCCTACAGACCTCGGCCCCTCCTTTAGAGTTAGGGTAGGTGGGCTTAGAGATGATGAGCTAATTTTAAAATGGTCTCCAGCTCATCAGAGAAGGGGCTTGAAGTCAGGAACTTAAGGGGTTAGAGAGAAGGAAGAGTTGTTAGTATGTTGGGAAATATTAAAAGCATCCCTTTGATCTGTAAGAAAAACAAATGGAGAATCAGGATTTAGGTAGAGGTCCTCCTTGCTCTGACTGTGAGTAGACACTTGAATTTTCTATCCCACCTTTTTCTTCTAAAAAACCAGACTCCACAAGCCTTGTCTAAAATCTTTGCCAGGATGAAATAATATTAGCTGTGGCAAACATTACTTTAGAAGC
Organism: Pedetes capensis; assembly: GCA_007922755.1. Taxonomy (NCBI): domain Eukaryota; kingdom Metazoa; phylum Chordata; class Mammalia; order Rodentia; family Pedetidae; genus Pedetes; species Pedetes capensis. Next base: position 22,951 of record VMDO01003215.1, read on the forward strand.
ATTTCTAAAAGGCTATAAAACGTCTAGGGGAAGCCGGGAGCGGTGGCACACGCCTATAATCCCAGCAGTTTGGGAGGTAGAGGCCGGAGGATCCCAAGTTGGAGACCAGAGGCAGTCTGTGTAACTTAGTGAGACCCTGTCTCAAAAAGTAAAAATATGGGCTGAGGGTGCAGCTCAGTGGTCCAGCACTTGCAGAGCATGCAAGCACAAGGCCTTGGGTTCAACCCCCAGTACTGAAAAAAAAAAAGTCTAGGGGGAAATAACATAATTAATAAACCAAAGTTCATTATAATCTGCACGTGGCATCAAAGAAGCCACAACTTCATTTATCATCTATTTCTGCTTTTTCCTTTGCTTCACCCAAGCACTATTCTTGAACACACATTCAAGATACTTTGTGACACTGAAGAATGTTAAAAATAACCGGTTTATTTACTGCTTCAGATGTGTTTGGGAAATAGCCTATTTAAACATTCACCCCACAGATTAGTTTGTTGACCACACGGTTAATGAATCATTACGAGACTCAGAAGGAAAACATTTGGCGAGGTCTTGTGGCCCTCACAAAAACGACTGAGGACGCTGCTTGGCAGAGAGCTCAGTACGTGTAGTTACAGTGAATGGTGAATGTTGGGAGCAACTCTAAAATCAGACAAAACAAAAGCTATTTTTAATTACACTGGAGTACTGCAAAGAGGTGGGGGTCATCCTTTGTCTAGGGGTGTGAATGGTTCATTTTTCTCCATACCATGAGACTGACTGTACACAGATTATCCTCTTCAGTATAAATTACTGATACCATGAGACCCAATGCACATCCAGAAGTTGGTTTTAAAAATGTATCACCATAATGCAAGGGAGTTCTAAAAGCAGACAGACTCATCCAGGGAAATGTGTATGCAGCATATCTCTTATTTATAGCATAAGAGGTTCAAGTTTGCTACTCAAGCCTCTCAGAAGGATAACTGGTAGCTAAGCATCTTCATAATAATGTGTTTTTTAAAACGCCTACAAATCAGAAAGTGAGCTTCCATCAATCAGGTGTAGACTGTGGCTGCTGCAATCTAAAAACTTGGAACTCTTTCTTATAGCCCCAGCCCCAGGAAAAAAGCCTCCCTCCCCGCTTATGTCCTACACATCCTCTCCTCCACAAGCATAGGCCACCATGACAGCAACACTAACCCAAGCCCTCTTGTGACCTACCATCATTACTGCAGAAAGCAAGGATAGTACAGAGGCAAGCTGTACTAGGGCTATTCTAATTCCCAGGCAATTCCTATTATTAATTGTTTTAGCTATCACCACTGTTCTTTCTGCTTAGCTCAGATTAGAAACACTTGTTATGTACAAATCAGGAAGCAAAAGATATATAGCAGACACCCTAGCTGACATAAGTTTTTGCTAGACCCTGTTTAAACCCTGTTCTCCTTATAGAAAGAGAATCTGAGTGCCTGGGGCAAGTGTAGTTAATCTAGGTCCTTCCCACTCTCTACACTCTGACCAACCCATGGATTCCCATATTCCTTCTAACACCTTCCCTGAAGTCATATGGCTTTTCAGACTCTTGAAAGAACAGAGGCTATAATCTGGGAAAAGTGGTTTATCAAAAAATAACCCAGAGGGGACTAGCCAGGCCACAACTTTCCATGGCCCCCTGGAGTTATATGACTAGGACAGAACAATGCTGAAGTGTAGTCCATGCTCCTGAGCTCCCCACATTCTCTTTAAGCTCCATCAGGATGGCTTAAAGGGCACATAATTCAGTAAGAGACAAACAGGCGCATAACTAAGTGAGCCTGAGCCCAAAGAGGAGGCCTGTCCACCAATGGAGGAAAGGGTGGGAAATGGCTGCTAATTCTGATTTGGCTTCTGGGAAGATTTCATAAAGAAGGGAACGGCTAAGGGTAGTCTGAAAAATAAGAACGATTTCAAGATGGTATTAAATTCTTCCACAATTAACAGGTTTATCACAAAAAATGTAATATCAAACTGCATCTTACCTTCATTTCTACCCTGGTTAAAGGTGTTTAAGATCTAAAGATAATAATCTTTTGTAGCTATGCTTGATTAGTATTGGTAATTAGACTATTCTATTGGGCAAACTGCCTGCAGCTGTAGCCCTGTGGCATCTGATCCCATCATCTCGGAAGCTAAACAGGGCTGGGCCTGGTTAGTACTTAGATGGAAGACTACCTGGGAATACCAGGTGCTGTAGGCTTGGGAGACGGCCCTGGCAATCCAATCCCAAAAATCAATCCACCATTGAAAACCCTATTAACAGCAGAGAAGCACTGACAATAGTGTTTCCCCTGTTGTAGGTAGGGTGGCTATGAGTCAGATACTGACTCGATGGCACCTAACAACAACAACAATTGGGCACATTATGGAAAGAGTTAAGACAACAGCTTATTTGAGACAAGCACAGCACAATTAGAATGTTCTTTGTTGACCATGTGATTTAACGAAAACCAAACCTTTGAATGCTGATAAAGTTATGAAGTGAATAAAACTAATTGCGCTGGGATTATCAGAATATAAACAGTATTTCCTGCCTTGGTTGTATTCACCTTGCCATTCTGTCTTCATGGTGTTGTAATGGGGAGCCTTGAGAACTCAGAACAGAGACAGGCTCTGGACATACCCCAGCCTTCTCTCATCTCCATGCCCCACGATGCTGCTGCCAGTCGGAATTAATAAGGATCATCATTCAAATCCTTCATTGTAAGGGTGGGAAAATGGGTTGTGAGCATGCAGAATTTGAAGTTAGGTCTTTTAGATCCTCTGTCCTCAAAGTATGACCCTTGGATCAAAGACTTAGAGAGAAATGCAGACTCTCAGGCTCCTCTGGGACCAACTGACCTGGACTCTACATTTGAACCCAATCCCCAAGTGATCTGTGTGCTCATTTGAATCAGAAAGTACTTTTAGGTTAGCTTGCTTTCTACTGAAACAATCTCTGTGATATGTTTTAACTTAAAGTCTGTATTGGTGTAATACACGGGTGAGGGGAGAAGATGCAGGCTGTGGGATATTTTAACTATAAAGACACAGGACAGGTAAGATCACCCTGGATGAGCAAAGATCTTAGAAGCTGTGTCCTTAGAAAGGGCTCATGTCCAATGGGACCTGCCTCCAGTTCAGTTCTAGGACAGCAATGGTTAAGAGGGGCTGCATTGATTCCCAGAATTTTTCATGAATTTAACGAAGATTTTAATGCAGCAGGGGGCTTTTAGGAGGTTGAAATGGACCTGAGAAATAAATTCAACCTGCTCTTCTCATAGCTCTGGTGAAGGCCATTCTGGGCCAGCCCAGAACCTTTATCTTCAGGCGATGACCAAAAACCTCAAGCAAGACTTCCTCTTCAAGGCATTTTCTAATGCGGAGGCTGGTTCCCTTTTATTTACTCATACCCTCATTTCCCCTGATAAATACCACATTTCCATTTCTGTCTCTTTGCTAAGCTGGTTTTGATTCCTTCTGACAGTCCCTGGAAGGGTCACATCTTTTCCCTCAAACATCACTTTAAACCACATTTAAACAAAATAGAACAGCTTTAGGAAATGGTCTACCATGTTTTTCTCATAGCAACTTTTTAATCAATTTTTTTTTTGCAGTATTTTGGGAATTGTTGAATCCAGGACCTTGTGCATGCTAGGCAAGTTCTCCACCCTTGAGCCACATCCCCAGCCCCTTGTTTTATTTTGAGACAGGGCTGGCTAAATTGCACAGGCTGCCTTGGGCCTGGAACTTGCAATCCTCCTGCCTTGGGCTATTGAGTTGTTGGGATTATTGGCATGTGCCATGTCACCCAGCCTAATAATTATTTTTAAAAATTATTTTAAGCTCTTTGGTTATCTGTGGCTAATGCATGACTGTAAAATTTATTACATAATTTATTAACAGGTTGATTTTCAGTGAGAAACATCCTATGATGGTATTCTGAATTCAAGGAGAAATAATCTTCATGAGGCAATGATCATATTCACCTTTTATATGGACATTTTCTGAGGTTTAAAATAAAATTTTTAAGTCTAAGTGAAACAAAAGTAAATAATTTTGAATAACAATGACATTGCTGGGGAGGTTGAAAAGAATATTATAATATAGTCTGTGTACTTACTTCACAGAATTAACAAAAGACCTTTATTTGCCCAAATGATGCTCAATATTTTCTGAATATTACTCTTGTCACAAGAAGTAGGTACACTTATTTTCCCAAAGGTAGAGTTTCTTCACACAAACTTGGGACATGTGTACAGTAGAAGTTCACAGACAGACATTCTCTCCTTGATGAAAACTTGTCCAGTTAGGTTCTTCTGGCCTCTCTTCTCAACTACATCCTGACTTTTGATATTTGTGTTCATTTCTGTGTTGCTCAATTTTAGCAAGACTCCTAAATCAGAAGCTCCCACCCTGGATAAGTGATCATTCCTGATATCTAATCAGGTTGCCCCTCTTCCACCGTGTCTCAGCTGATGTCTGATTACTCTGGCCTGCCTTTAGCAAGAATCTAGTCAAGTCACTTTATCAGAATCCCTCTTATACCTGGTATTTTCTCTCAGTAATTTCCCCTCCACCTCCAAGGGTCCTTGGGATGCTGGCTCTTGGCTGTAGATACTTGCGTTCCCTTGCTATATTAGGAGTTGAGCCTAGTTTCTCTTCTCCATCATGAAAACCCCACTGCCATGGTCCTTAAACCTATCATGATGGTCCTGATTAAAGTCAGCCTTACTGTTCTTTAACAAGTGTCATAAATAATCTTTCTTTTCACAGTTCTTAGCCAGTTTTCATTTAACCAACCCAGTGAATTAACCAACCCCCGAGCCACCCCATTGACAAACACTAAGAACATACTGGAACCTTTTTCTTTTTTCTTGTGACTCACCTACTTTCCTTCTGCTTCTGTTGGCAGGAACTTATGTTTACCAAGGGCTGGTTGCATTTGTTGATGCTTGTTCTGTTTGTTATTAATTATGCATTTAATTAAATGTTTATCAGAAATAGTGAAATGAATGTGAAAGGAAAGGGAACTGTTACTATGAAAATGATCTTAAAACTTGGGAAACGTGAGTTGTGAAGAAAATCACTGCTATTAAATAAATGTGAGAAATATAACTGTAAAAGACTGAGCATATCATTAAGATGAAAGATTCTCTACTTGAAGTGAAGCTCATATGTATAAGTTCTCACTCTTCATTAAAGAAATTTCAAACTGAAAATCAAAGCTGTATAACAGCTGGAGTGATGCAAGAAAGACAATAATGAGCTCCAGTCTGAGGAGCCCCGTCATTGTTGTTAGATGCTATCCAGTGGGGTCTGATTCATAGTGACCCTATATACAACAGAATAGAACACTTCTCAACACTGTGCCATGCCTGGCATTATGTCAGTGCCTCTCTATTATTCATAGAGTTTTCAATGGCTGATTGTTTCAGGAGTGGGCTGCCAGGTCCTTCTCCATTTTTGTGGTGCTCAGGATTGAACCCAGGGCCTCAGAGCGTGCAGAGAAGCACTCTACCAGTGGAGCTAAATCCCTTGCTATATTAGGGGTTGTTCCCTTGCTATATTAGGGGCTCCTACTCAAAGGAAAGTCTGGATCTGCACCCAAGACGGTCAAATGAATGTATGCTAGCACATCAAACCATTGTGTTTAAGTATCTATTCATGTTTTGCAAAATTTTCCTGCTTTTGCCAAATTTTCCATTACCTGACTGATTTTCAGACCTAATTTAGTCAGGTAAGGGGGTTTATACCATGGGGCAGGACATCCCTGAGGCATGCTTTGTGCTTAAAGAAATCAGTCTTACATAAGCAATTGGAACAGTCACCAATTACTCACTAATTGGTTTATCTTATTACTGAAGGCCACTCTGAGAACAGAATCTCCTTAGGGTCAACCTCAGGGCTTACAACTTTACAACTCCCCTCTTCCCAATTTCCCTGAGGAACTTTTTTGGTTTTGTTTTTGTTGTAATTTTTTTTTTTCATTCCATGTGGGAAAAAGCCCTGGAATGAAAGCCAAGACTCCCAAGAGTCTCCTTGTGTCAGGACTCTATCATTTCACCGCACCTCTTCAGTCTCTATGGGGAGCAAATAATCCAAGAAGCTGTACTTCATGAAGAAGAACATGGCATCAAGATTGGAGGAAGACTCATTAATAGCTTATATTATGCAGATGACACAACTCTGTTTGCTGTAAGTGTAGAGGACTTAAAACATTTACTGATGAAGATGAAAGAACACAGTCTTCAGTATGGATTGCACCTCAACATCAAGAAAACAAAAATCCTTCCAGTGGCTCAGTAAGCAACCTCATGATAAATGGAGAAAAGATTGAGAGTGTCCAAGATTTTGTTTTACTTGGTTCTATAATCAACATCCACAGAAGCAGTAGTCAAGAAATCAAAAGATGCATTGCCTTGGGATAAGCTGTTGCAAAAGATCTTTTTGAAGTGTTGAAAAGTAAAGATGTCACGTTGAAGACAAATGTGCACTTGACTCATGCCATGGTATTTTCAGTTGCATCATATGCTTGTGAAAGCTGGATGTTGAATAAAGGAGACAAGAGAAGAATTGATGCTTTTGAATTATGGTGTTGGAGACCAGTAATGAATATACCATGGACTTCTAAAAGAACCAACAGATCCATGCTAGAAGAAGTGCTACCAGAATGCTTCTTGGAAGCAAGGTTGGCTAGACCACATCTTATGTATTTTGGACATGTCATCAGGAGAGACCAATCCCTGGAAAAGGACATGATGTTTGGAAGAGTAGTGGGTCAAAAAAAAGGAAGACCCTCAACTAGATACACTGACACAGTGGCTGCCACAATGGGCTTAAACACTGGATGGCACAGTATTGGGTAGTGTTTTGTCCTGTTGTCCATAGGGTTGCTATGAGTTGGACCCAACTTGACAACAACAACAACAACTCTAATAACTATTTGTAAACTTTAAGGCCAGTCTTTCCACTTCCTCCTGTGCCAATTGCTGGGGCTGGATAAGGTGTAGGGAAAGTTAACGCTGAAAGGCTCATCCAGCCTTTTCCTTCTGTCTTTGCAGTGGGGCGCTCTCCCTTGCTGGTCTCTTATGGATCTTCCACACCCAGCCATTGATGTGGAAGCTGCCACAACTGCTGCCCTGTGGTCAAGACTCCTGGACCCCTGAAATGGTTAGAGTTGGTCAGAATTCATTACAGTCTGGAAAAGGCTGAATCCTTGGGCCATTCATACTCCTTAGCTGCCCCTGATCTTGTCCCCACTCAATGCTGAGAAGGCTGCAAGGTCTCCTCTTTACCTACAGTTTTCTATTTCTTAGCATTGCTCGTTTCAAACTCTGTACCTGAATTGTTGTTGTTAGGTGCCATCGAGTCGGTATCCGACTCATAGCGACCCTCTGTGCAACAGGGGAAACACTATTGTCAGTGCTTCTCTGCTGTTCATAGGGTTTTCAATGGCAGATTGATTTTTGGGAGGGGGTTGCCTGAATTAGAAATGGTAATATAAAAATCTCAAATTCAATACTTATTCTATTAGATTCTTTCATTAAAAGGGCTGAAAAAGTGAAACAATTATTAATGCAATGGGGATTGAGGGGAGAGAACAACTGAACTTTGTTTTCTGATTTGTTTTGTTTTAAATCAAATGTAGCATCTTTTACCTTCATCCCACTACCATTTACCACACTGAACTTTGGGTCAGGCAGCAAAAAGTTAAGAGTCCAGGCCTTGAATCAGACATGTGGCCTAGATCTGAGATCTTTTGCTCCCATTCCTGATTGTGTGGTCCTGGGTAAGGGACTTAGCATCTTTGTGCCCTACTTTTCTCTTCAGTGTAATGGGGATAATTATACTACCTATCTCAAAAGGTTTCTGCAGAACTAAATGGGATGAAGCACTGTTTGAATTGTGTGAAACACAGTTGCTCAATAAATAACAATTACTAATTTCTCTGTTTGTGTGAGGTAAAGAGAAAAAGGAAGAAAATGAGAAGGAGATGGTAACAGATGACAGGAAGAAAAGGAGAGGATTCTAAAACAGCAAAGAAAGTGAAATGAATTATGGCTTCCGTCAGCCCAAGTTCTGAAAAGAAACCACGTGAAACAGCTCTGGAATAATAATCTAATCTTTTAAATCCCCAGGGCATATATTTTTATGTTTTTTTAAGTGGAAACTTTAAATACATAACATATAGGCATCTCCTAAAACCAACCCCTCACTTTTATTTTTCACTTACTATTTTTCAGTGCCTACAGCTGTACCACTGTGGCATCCAATCTGTCAGAACTTGGAAGCTAAGCAGGGTCGGGCCTAGTTAGTACTTGGATGGGAGACTACCTAGGAACACCAGGTGCTGTAGGCTTGGGAGAAGGACCTGACAACTCACTCCCAAAAAACAATCAGCCATTGAAAACCCTATGAACAGCAGAGAAGCACTGACAATAGTGTTTCATCTATTGTACATAGGGTTGCTATGAATTAGACACCTACTCAAAGGCACCTGGTTGGGATTTAGCTCAGTTGGTAGAGCACTGCTCTGCAGTATCTGAGGTCCTGTGTTTGATTCCCAGCTCTGCAAAAATGGGAGAAGGATGTGGCAATCCATTCCCAAGGCAATCTCAAAACAACCACTGAAAATCCTATGAGCTGGACATGACTCCATGGCACCTAACAACAACAAAAGCACCTGACAACAATAAGCAACATTTTTCAGGAGCCACAGATAGGGACCATTATGTATTCAAATACATCTATGGACTTGCAGAAAAGCAAATAAAACTAAAGGAAGTAATAACATCAAAGGCATATGGACAAAGTGGAAAACTCTCTTTCTAATTTACATCAGAGTATTTACAACAAAAGTCATCTTACCTTAGCTAGAAAGAACTGTAAATATCAGATGTCGTCTATAGCACATCTCTGACTTTTACATTTGGAAAGTCTGACATTTAAGTGTGTCCATCTAGGCAGAGACAGAATCTGGTTGTTTATATAGGCAGTAACGCCATGTCAAGCAGCAATGCCGCTTGTTACCTAAGTCTACCTGGGCAGGAAACAGCATAGAAAGGCCAACGACAGTCCAGTGAGCAGGCAGGCTGTGGGACAGTCCCTCATAAAGAACCCCAGTTTATTCTCAAATGTCTTTGCTCAAATGGCTAGGTAGGATACAGTAAACCCACAGTAAGATTTTTAATTAACTAATTATTTAATTAATTGTGGTACTGGGAGATGGAAGCCATAGTGTTCCACCACTGAGCTGCATCCTCCACCTTGTTTTTATTTTTTATCTTGAGTCATAGTTTTGCTAAGTTACTCAGGCTGCTTCTGGCCTCAAACTCTCAATCTTCCTGCCTCTGCCTCCCAAGTTGCTGGGATTACAGGCATGCGCCACTGTGTGCAGCTCTTCAGATCTAGCTGTATGTCAGAATCATCTGAGAAACTAAATAAATCCAAACACAGATGTCTAGGCCACACTCGGGGGCTCTGTGTCTAGGGTGGGGTTCAGATGACAGTAGTTTCTAAAACTTTCCCATGCAATTCCAGCGTGAAGCTGGGGCTTTGGACTTTTCTTTTCCTGGGAGATTAAAAACAAGCAAAGAGTAATTACCACAAAATGCAACACATGCTGTAATTAAGGTGCATATATTATGCTTAAGGGGAAAAGAGGAAGGAGCAACACTTAATTAGTTCTAGGGATTCTGCAATCTTCACTTGGAAGATGATGGTTGTGCTAGGTTTTGAATCATGAACAAGAAGTCTCCCAGTCAAAGGACCTTTCCTAGGAAAGTCCTGAGAAGGGAAGACCATGCTCACAGGTGTGAAGGTGATCAGAACCCAAGACAGCAGGAAGACCAGGGGTTTCAGGGTGGATGGAATGTAGAATTTGAAGCTGGGATGAGGGAGGCATGAGAGGAGGCCTGGAGAGAAGTTGGAGGCAACTCAAGATGTTGGGCTTTATCCTTTGCACAACTGAAAAATGGCCTGGATGTCATATGCACCCAAAGAGATCATTTCAGCAACTGTGTGAAGGATAAACAAGAAAGGGGAATGATGGGGAAAAGTGGATAAGAGAGGAGAAAAGGGCCCCGGTCTAGGGCAGGTAACTGAGGCTCCCAAAGGCCCTGAAGCCCAACATTAAGGGAGCCTTCACTCTTAGGTGCTGGCTCTGCCCTTGCACAACCCTGAGAGTGGGTGCACCCTTGAATCTTTCCCCCAGGCACCTGACCCTCCTCACCCTATCCTGGCCCTAAAAGAAGAACAACTGAAGGAAGTTCACTGCACAGGTAACTCCAGTAGCACAGGGAAGAAATGATGGCAGCCTGGTGTAAGGCAGTGGCAGAAGATCTGGAGAAGAGAGAAAATGCTGGAGGTATTTTTTATAGACAAAGTCCAAGTTCTTGTAGTCTGAGGGATAAGACAAAGAAGAGTTGAAGTTGACACTGAGGATTCTGGCTTGGACTAATTCCTCATCAAATTAATACAGAAAGGGGATACAGAGGAGGGCAGGCCTACCAAGAGCCATGTCCTAAGCATGTGAGGAGGGTGTCCACCTTGGGAAGACTTGTTATACTTGTATTTGTTACTTTTGCATTGCTGTCACAAAATACCTAACAAAAACAACGTAAGGGAGGAAGGATTTAGTTTGTTTCATGATTTCAGGGCGCCCAATCCATCATGGAGATGAAGACATGGTAGAATGGCTCACATCACAGTGGAGAAGAAACAGAGAGAGCTTATTGGAAGGGGTAAGGATAATATACTCCCAAGGATACCCACCCCCATGACCTACTTCCTTCAGCTACCTTCTACATCTTAAAGTTTCCATAGCCTCCCAAAATAGTGTCACCACTTGGGGACTAGTTCAAAACATGAGCCTGTGGGGAACATTTCATATTCAAACCATAGCAATACTACAGGTGAACAGGACAGAATAGGTCAGTACAGGCAATATATACAAACCAATGAAACAGTGATCAATATCATTAGGAAATGCTTCAAGAAGGAAGCAGGGCTTATAGCGGGTGTGGTGGTGCATGCCTGTAATCCCAGTGGCTTGGGAGGTGGAGGCAGGAGGATTGCAAGTTCAAGACCAGAGGCAGTCTGCATAATTTGGCGAGACCCTGTCTCAAAAAAGTAAAAAAAAATGGGCTGGGGGTGCAGCTCAGTGGTCCAATATGTGAAGAACATGCAAGTGTGAGGCCCTGGGTTCAACCCCCAGGACAGGAAAAAAAAAAAAAAAACAAGGAGAAAAGGGAACACTTGTACACTGTTGCTGGGATGTAGGTTGATATAGCCATTTTGAAATACAGTATAGAGATTCCTCAAGAAAGTGAAAACAGAGCTACGATATGATCCGACAACCCCTCTTCTAGGTATATGACCAAAGGGAATGACATCACCACCATGTAAAGATTCCTGCACTCCTATGTTCATTGTAGCAATTATTCACACTAGCCAAGGTATGGGAACAACCAAATTGTCCACTGACCAGTGACAAAGAAACTGTGGTGTGGACCATACACGTATTCATACATAGTGGTATGTATATGAGGAGATAGGTGGTATGTATATGGATAGAAAGAAAGAATATTATTTAGCCTTTAAAAAGGTTGCCACAACATGGATGAGCCTGGAGGACATTATGCTAGGCAAAATAAGCCAGACATGGAAAGAAAAATACTCCATAATCTCACTTACATGTGGATATGTGGAATCTAGTGGGGATTGTTGTTGTTAGGTTCCGTGAGTTGGGTCTGACTCATATGACCCCATGTACAACAGAATGAAACACTACCTGACACTGTGCCATGCCTGGCCCTATGTCAGTGCTACTCTGCCATTCATAGGGTTTTCAATGGCTGATTTTTGGGGGGGAGTGGGCTACCAGGTCCTTTTCCCAAACCTAAGCTAAGCAGGGTTGAGCCCGGTTAGTACTTGGGATCTCGTAGTGGGGAGGGGGCAGTCAAATACATACAGAGAGAATAAAATGGTAGTTACTAGGGCTAAAAGCCAAGGGGAAGTTGGGTATGTGAAGAAATACAGTTGGGCTGGAAGAGTAAGAGAAAATTCTTAAATATCAAACAAAAAAATTTTAATTACTCACAAAGACAATGGGGAGTCACTTAAGGGTCTCTGAGTGAGGAATTAATGCAATCAAATCCTTCCTGTGAGAAGACCAAGACACTTTAGACCAAGATCACCAAGTTTTTCTGAAAAGGGCCAGAGAGTAAATATTTTACACTTTGTGGGCCATACACACTCTATGGCAACTACTCACCTCTACTACTGCTGCATAAAAACCAGCCACAGACAATATGTAAGCAAATGGACATGGCTATGTTCCAATGAACCTTTACTTATAAAAATATGCTGTGGGCCAGATTTGGCCTGTGGGCTACACAGTTTTCAGACCCCTGCTTTAAGAGAAAAAGCTGGTCAACAGCAGGAAAGTTTGCTTGGGGTGGGTGCGCAATGATCAAGTGGGAGAGTGGAGTTATCTGAGAGGTTTTTTCGATCTGCTGTACATAGGGTTGCTATGAGTCATATTTGACTCAATGGCACCTAACAACAACAGGGTGAGGAAAAAAAGAAACTTTCTTAAACAGCAGCACAGCCAGGAAGTTTAAAACCTTCTGAAACAAGTATTTTCCCTGTGAGAGTAAACAAAAGAAGCCAGAAACCCAAGGATCAAATCCTGGAGGAATAGCCACATTTAGAAGGCAAGAAGGAAAAGAAGTCAGAGATAAGAAAGTGTGGAAATAGGAAGAGGGTCCACGCGGAGTAGGGAATAGAAAAGGAAAGGTCCCTAATGGTGCCCAGAAAATAAGAACTCAGAAAAGACCTATGGCTTGTTCCAGAAGAAGTCACTGATGAGGTCTGAAAAGATAATCACAGGCCAGTATTAATGAGAGAGAGTGGGAGAGAGTAGGAGATGAAAGCTGAGTGCATGGGGAGGAAATAGAGGCAAGAGATGTAGCTCAGTACAACTACAATTTAGAGAAGCAAAAGCACACAGCACTGCTGGACTGAAAGGAGCTGGAACAAATGCAGTGGTGCAGAAGATCCATGAAGACAGAAGAAAAACATCTCCCCTATTAACATGCATGCGATTGCCTGGAAACCACAGCCCCAAGATAAGAAAGCAACATTATAGCAAACGTAAGCAGAGGGCTTATGCCACTGCAAGAGCAGAAGAACAATGCCATTATGTGTCTTGTTTCCAGAATATGCATGAAAAACAAGTTTACGGGAACTGTATTAATCTCCTCAAATTTAAGAGTAACTGCAAGCAATGAAAGGGTTTCTTCCAGAGAAGCCTCTATTATATCAGCACAGTGAACAAAGCATTAAAATCTAAAAGGAACTGGTATGTTAGAGGACCAGAACAAGAAAATAATCTTTGATCTACATCCATATTAAATCTTTTGATATATACCAACAGAGAAGCCTGATGGCCACTACAGCCTGGACATTTCCAGGCACTGGGAACATGACTATTCTTGGCAGGAAAATAGGTCTGAGGGTAAACTCAAAGATCACACAGTGCTTGGTCAACAGTGATTAGAAAATAATTACCCAAGTCCTCCAAGATCCATTCCTGAAAAATTGTCTGTAAGGCTTTTTATTGTTTATTCTTGTTGTTTTAAAGTTTATGTGGCATCAAAATAACAACTAGCCTAGATCAGGATGTTGTTGTTATTAGGTGCTGTCAAGTTGGTATCCAACTCATAGCCACCCTATGTACAACAGGTGAAACAGTATTATTAGTGCATCTCTGCTGTTCATAGGGTTTTCAATAGCTGATTGTTTTTTGGGAGTGGATTGCTGGGTCTTTCTCCCGAGCCTACAGCACCTGGTGTTCCCAGGTGGCCTCCCATCCAAGTATTAACCAGGCCCAACCTTGCTTAGTTTCCAAGATCTGACGAGGTTGGATGCCACATGATACGGCTATAGGCAAGATCAGAATTGTTGTTGTTGTTGTTAGGTATTGTGAAGTCGAGTCCAACTCACAGCGACCCTCATAGGGTTTTCAATGGCTGGTTGTTTCGAGATTGCTTCTGGAGCAGCTTGCCACATCCTTCTCCCATTTTGTGGTGCTGAAGATCAAACCCAGGTCCTCTGGGAGTGCAGAGCAGTGCTCTACCAACTGAGCTAAACCTCAGTCCCCAAGATCAGAATAGTTTCTGCTAAATGTCTAGAGATAAGTTTTTGGCCATTTCCAATGTTCCAGTATGACCTTCTGTTTCCTTAAACAGGCAGACAGCTACATGGTCAGCCCAGGGCAGAGAGTGCATAAATACTGGGACCTCCCTTGGACTAGTGGATGTTACTCCTAATCCATTCCTGCTGGCAAAGCCTAGATGAATGCAGGGCAGCACTTCTTGACACTTGAGATTCATTTTGTCATCAGTGATGGAACATCACACAAAGGCTCACCAATCCCTAAACTGTCAGAATACACTTAGGCATTGTAAAAAGTGTCACTCATGTATTTGGTGACTGACTCATAGTACTGAAGCTGTTATTTAGTAGGTGGTTTTTTTTTATGGTTATTAGTGATTTATGTCTAGAATGAGCAACTAGTCACCTGTTCACATTGTTGCTGTTGTTAGGTGCCATCAAGTGTGTCTGACTCATAGCGACCATCATAGAGTTTTCAATGGCCAACTGTTTTGGAATTGCTTTAGGAGTGGATTGCCACATCATTCTCCCATTTTTGCGGTGCTGGGGATCGAACCCAGGGCCTCAGAGACCTCAGAGTGGCACTCTACCAACTGAGCCAAACCCCAGCCCGTGTTCACATTAGGAGCGGGGAAATGATTATTTTGAGAGTAAGAAAAAAGCAAAAATTTTAGTCAGTTATTATGTAATGGCTTATAAACAAAGAAAGAATGCTGAACCCATTTTGTTTTCTCCTCAAAAACCTAATACAAGGCATGTAAACACACACACACACCCCTTCAAAAACCCTCAATGTCCCTTAAACACATCAGTCATTCTTACCTGTGAGCCCTTAATTAATTATACATGCAGTATCTTCCTCTTGCCTGCCATCCAAATCCTATATCTTGAACTTCACTTCACCTCCACTTCCTTTGTGAATTCACTCAGACTACTCTAGTTTGCATGAGTAACTTCTGCATGTTCTCACCCACATTCTGATTTGTATTATTTGTTGGTCTCTCATAGGCATCAGTCTTATCTCTATCTAATTTGCAATTTGATCTCTGGCAGGCACTCCATCTTATGGTATTTTATTCTGAAACTCCCTGAGACTACACTATTCCAGGTACATTTTAAATAATCAGTAAAAGTTAGATAAATGAGTCTGAATTTAATATACAAGGTGTTAACTCAAACTGGAGTCCTTCTCACATACAGCTGTACACTTGATGGGATTAATGTAGACAGGACATTTGACCATATAATTTTGAGTGTCTCAAGGAAGTGTTATAAATGGCATACTTCAGATCTTCAGTCTAAAAGTGTGATTCCCAAATGTACATCTCCAGAACAGGCTTCAGGAAATAAGGGCTTCGCAGCCCTCAGGGAAATGATAAAAACAAGGACAATGATATGTTTTTTTTTATAAAGATAAATTTACTCAGGTTAAAAGAAGTTCATTCTAAGGATATGTCCTTCCTATTATTTTTATGTAAACCAGCCTTTTATTTTATGAAATGATAGTAAGTATGAGGGGCTGGGATTTAGCTCAGTTGGTAGAGCTTCACTCTGCAGTCTCTGAGGTCCTGGGTTCCATTCCTAGCACCGCAAAAATGAGAGAAGAATGTGGCAATCTACTCCAGAGAAAATCCCAAAACTATCAGCCATTGAAAACCCTATGAGGGCGCCAGGCACGGTGGCACACGCCTGTAATCCCAGAGGCTCGGGATTCGAGATGGGAGGATTGCAAGTTCAAGACCGGAGGCAGTCTACATAAGTTAGCAAGACCCTGTCTCAAAAAAGTAAAAAAAAAAAAAAAAAAAAGGGCTGGGGCACAGCTCAGTAATCCAGCACTTGCAAAGCAAGCAAGTGTGATGCCCTGGGTTCAACCCCCAGTACTGCAAAACAACAACAACAACAACAACAACAACCCTATGAGGGTCCCTATGAATAGGACTCTACTCTACGGAACCTAACAACAACAAGTAAATATGAAGAGAATATGTGTTGTTATAACTATGGTTACTTTTAAATGCCCTTAGTAAAATAAAAAGTTGGCTTCTTTATGTCAATCCTTGTTTTTTAAAATTGGATTTTAAAACCCAAAAGACTGGGAGCCACTAGTATAAAACTCCCAGTGATGGAACAGTATTTTAGAAACACTGCAGTCTAAAAAAGGGCTGAGGAAGAAAAGAAATTTACGGTAACATGCAACAGAATACAGAGATCTCCTGCGTGCACGTTCAGTGACTGCACAACACAGCTGCAAATTTTGTGACCCTTCTCCCATCTAATGGTAGAGTCTATGTTGCCTCTTTTATCCTTGATGCTGATTAACGACTGCTTGAACCAATGGAGGGGCCGGGCTTTAGCTAGTTGGTACAGTGCTTGCTCTGTGCATTCTAAGGCCCTGGGTTTGATCCCCACAATACAGGGAGAAGGATCTGGCTGCCCACTCCTGAAAAACAATCCTGAAACAATCAGACATTGAAAACCCCTATAAACAGCAGAGAAGCACTGACATAGTGCTGGATATAGCACTATGTCAAGGAGTGCTTCATTCTGTTGTACATAGGGTCACTATTGGAGCCAACTCGATGGCATTTAACAACAAGAACTAATGGAGTACAATCAGAGTGATGCTATGTGACTTTTTTTTTCTTTTCTTTTTTTTTTGTGTGTTACTGTGGGTTGAACCCAGGGCCTCGCGCTTGCATGCTTTGCAAGTTCTGGACCACTGAGCTGCACCCTCAGCCCATTTTTTTACTTTTTGAGACAGGGTCTCACTAAGTTACGCAGACTGCCTCTGGTCTTGAACTTGAGATCCTCCTGCCTCTGCTTCCTGAGCCACTGGGATTACAGACGTGTGCCACTGCACCCAGTTTTGCTATGTGACTTTTAAGATAAGATCTTAAAATGCTAGGTGGCCTCCACCTTGTTCACTAGAACACTTCGTTTTGGACCCTGGGCCACCATCTGTAAGTATGACTGCCCTGAAGCTGAGATTCAGGAGAGGTCACAGTTAGACACTCTCCTTGACGTCCCAACTGAGCCCAGTGCCAACCACCACTGCCAAGGTGTCAGCCATCTTGGACCCTCCAGTACAGTCCACCTATCAGCAAAAAACCAGTGAGTGACCTCTGCTGATATCCCCAAGAAGTCTAACCAGCCAAGCACCGTCCAAATTACTAACCCACAAAATACAGGACATAGTAGCATGGTTATTGTTTAAAGCCATTAAGGTTTGGGATAATTTGTTATACAATGACCACATTTGGAACACTGCATTTCTTAAAACATTTCTGAAAAACATTTCATATACTACTGGAATACTCAGTCTAGGAGGAATATAGTGGTAGGAATTATGTATTTTTTCCACTTCCAGTTTTAAGAAAGATTAAAATAGTTTAATTGCTAATATTTCTTTTAATACTACAGATTGTTTCAAAAGAAAAAATGGAAGCAGCTCTGTTAAAGGCATTCCAGTCTTCCCCTTAGTTCCAGCCCAAACTATAGAGCAAGTAAGGGGTAGGAATGAATATAGAAAGTTCTTCCTCTTGTTCAAGTGTTCCTGAGGCAGTCTCTGGGAAGACTTTTTAATTTTTTTTCCCAAGGGGGTGTTTTATTTTAATGAATGGATTTTAAAAGTAAAGAAAAGATAAGAACTAAGTAAATGGAGAACAGGATTGAAGCAGAAGGTGTTTTATGGGTGGTGGAGGGGATGCTGGCTGATTTGATTATAAGATGGGAGACTTGATCATGATGCCAGGAGAAAGAGGTAGTGAGCACTTTGTCACCATCCAAAGTATATTGATTAGCTCCTAGAGGAAAGAGCACAGAGACATAAATTCTGTGTGCTCTGAAGCATGCCAGTGACAATGAGGCTGAGGAAAAGAGCTCAGAGGCAGAGTGAAAATGAACTGCAGCCCCTCCCAGGATACTGGGTAGCACATTCAGTACCATGGCTTTCTGTCTGCATAGCCACCCTCTGCTGAACTGATACCGGGACCCTTCCTGTTTTCCCTATCTTGAAAGGCCACAGTCAGGTAAATCAGTAACCACTTAGATTCAAACATTTGACTTTCAAAATACAAATTAGACTAAACATGTTAAACTTTGACTGTGAAAAATACCCATGTGTGTGTGTGTGTGTTAAGTGAGCAAATAAGAAACTGCCCTTTGGGATCGTGATGGAGCCTCACAACTGGGTGCACAGATAAGCAGAGTCATGTCGAGGATGGGGACCCCAGGGCTTTGTGCCAAAGTCCTCTTCTCATTCAGACCTTAGGACACCACCACCATTGTTGGCATCTGCAATCTGACCCATCCACCTGGAGAGAGGCTGTTGGATAAGGTTGACAGTACAGGACCAGAGCCTTTATTACTAGTTCCAACTGACTTTTCCAAACAGAATCTGACATTGAATCTGTAGAGTGTATGATTAGTTTTTATAACAGAAGTTGCAATTTCAGCTGTTAGAAATCATGAATTTAGCGTGGATTTTCTAGATCTTATGTCTTTAATTCTTTAGCCATCTGAAAGGTCATTGTAGATAATTTTTCCTAAGGTACACTAGACCCAGGTTAGCCTTAACAATATCCCATCAGCACACAGGAGCTGCAAACGGGAAGTTGTCTAGGCTATGGGGAATATTTTAGCATTATCTCACTCTTCTGTACTAGATCCAATTTTCTCTCTGCACTTAAGCAATGGTAACTGTCACTTGTGTCTAAACATTGGCTATTAGATTCAGTGTCAATTTTTCATTTTAATTAAAACTATATCCTCCCAGTTCCTTTTTAATTGAATCATACTGAATCCTTGGGCCATGAGTAAGACTGAATCATGGTCAGATTTCCTTTTGTTTTTCAAAAAGAGAAACCATAATTGCATCTTTATGTCTCAGGTACCTATCCATGCTTGGCAAATTTTAGCCTGCAGGGGGTGCCAAAGGCTCCCCTCACTTCAGGCAGCAAGGAAAAAGAGCTCTCATTCTGTGAAGGGTGATATGTCAACCCTGGAAACTTACACATGAGGCCAGTGCTGCTTGGGTGGAGAAACAATCTCTTCATTTGGATCATCTTGCTTCTGTGGAGTGTCTTCTCTAGCATCATCTCTCGCTGTACCCCTTGTCCATCCCTTCCCACCCTAAGAACCGTGATGGTCTTAGATGTTGCCTTACTTGAAAGCTAATTAAGTTGGCCTGCCAGTTTCCTGGATACCTTATGGGATAAGCAGGGTATCATCATTTGTACTGGCCAAGAAGAGATGAAGTGGGCAGCTTCCGCCTGCCCCCAGCCTGCATGCAAGAGGACCCTGCTATGTTTTACTTGCCAAGTTGCCAACACTCATGTAATCTCTGATGCACTCATAAGTGGCTTTGAATAGCTACAAATCACTTCTAATTCAACAGGAGTATACTCAACTGACCAGGTGGTTAATGGTTCTAAACGGACTCATGTTACTGACTGTGACACATTTATGCTTATTTGAAGTTAGAATTTGATATTGTGACACCATTCCAGTATATTATAAAGAAGCATTCGGTATCATTCTGTAAACTTAAGCAGTATTGCTTTGGAAATTCAAAACTGGAACTGTGCACAACTGGAAGACAAAAAAGACACACAAAAGATTTGGGGAGGCTGCATTATTAGCCTCCCCATGGGCGGTAGTTGGACATGCCTGGTCTAGAATCCCCTATGGCAGGGGAGGTAGCAGTTCCATGACAAAGAGGACTCAGAATCTTTCCCCTACCCTTTCTCCCACTCTCTATCCCTCCATCAGAGTGCCAAAGTGTAGGGCAGATAGGAACAAATACACTATGAGATTGTCTTGCTCTTTCATTATTATTCATCCCTTAACAAACACCACGGGCAGGTAGATTTTATAAAATGGTATTGAGGTGAGGCTGATAGTCACATCAACATTTCTGTGGACACAGGTTTTTGTTTGTCTGTTTGTTTATTTTGGCCAACATTCTTCTTGTGTATAGTTTAATTTCTTACAGCTGCCACGCAGCCTTCCAGAAGACATCTATGACCCTCTTTGGGGAAACCCCTTTTATCCTACCAACCATGATTGTTGTTAATAGGTGCCACTGAGTCAGTGTCTGACTCATAGTGACCCTATGTACAACAGGCAAAACACTACTGTTGTGCTTCTCTGCTATTTATAGGGTTTTCAATGGCTGATTGCTTTTTGGGAGAAAGTTGCCGGGTCCTTCTCCCAAGCCTACAGGACCTGGTATTCCCAGGTGGCCTCCCATCCAAGTCCTAACCAGGCCTGACCCTGCTTAGCTTCCAAGATCTGATAGGATCGGATGCCACAGTGGTATGGCTGCAGGCACCAACCATATTTATCCAAATATCAACACCACTCTTCTACCACCAATGTTTTCACAACCAGCCAAATTATCTCATTATCTAGCAAGCTGACCTTGCCACTTTTCTCCAGGCAAATTCTTCAAATCCCATGTGCTGCTATCACTAGGACTGGTTTCCAAGCAGCACTAGCCTCATCTGGCAGCTTCATTAATTGGTTTCCATGTAAAGAAACAAGAACCTTATTATCACCAATGTTCAGTTGACACAGGATTTACCCGAGCTTTTGCTAATCAGGTAATGGTCTGATGTGGCTGATGGATTCCCTGGTATTAATGAGGAAGGTATCAGTTTTATTCTATCTACTTTGATCCAGCTGTTCTCTTGGCTTTAGAAACAAAATCCTAACTGACAAATGTGAGATAAAACTTATCTACTTAAGCCTTATAATACCCTTAATTCCTAGTTTTTTACGATCTTGCCTCCCACAAGAAGGGGATTCCTGTGACAATTACATCATGTTTAGAGGCTAAGTTGGTGCATTAGTCACACAGATCTGAGCCAACCTTGTCACATCACTAAATTGGAAAGACAGCCATCATATTGCCATGGTGATTCTGGGAATTGGGATGCTTCTGAACGGAGTCACTAGCCAGGTCTCACTAACTGCTAACCATCCAGTGTCCCTGATTAATTCATTTCCCAGCACACATTTAGAACTCTCCTCCAAAGAACTTGATGGACTGAATCCTTATTCTTCTACTTTGTCCAATAAAACGTATTTTATGCTTCCATTTTGTTATATTTTCTTTCATTCTCAGTTAGTAAAAATGTCTGACACAGGAACCCACTTAGGTCAACAATACTTTATGTTACAGTTCATTAATTAAGAATGAAAAATAAGGGGAGGTCTGCTAGAGTACTCACATAGCTACATTAGCACCAAGCCAGCTCTTCAAGATCAATGTTACACCAGGAGAATTAATTAAGCAATGGTGTCCACATGGCAATTTTAGGGAGCAACATGAGCAGGGCAGGAGATTTTCTCTACAGGGTTAAATCTGTCACTGGGCCCTCCCTGGAATCACATTTCAGAACTACTAAACTTACCACAGCCCACATATTTTCAGGAAAAAAAGAGATTGTTTCATATCTTATGAGAAACTCAGGTGAGAATCTTTGTTCTCTGAACTGTCTAGTGCAGATGTATTAGAATGTAATTGAGAAGTGAGCATTGACAAGAAAGAGAAGATGTGTCCCTCAGGGCACTGGGAAAGCCTAACAAGTTAGGGGAGAGAAAAGCAGCATGGTGTAGAATTAATGGCCTCTTTTGGCAGACCTGCGGATGAGGCACTCTGGCATTTGGTCAAAGATCACTGTTGCCCTTCACCATGGCATCTCCAAAAGGACAGAAAGAATTTCATGAATAATTTTTTACTTAATTATCCTTGATGGGTCTATCGTGAACATTTCTAGAGTTTCATAGAATCTACTTATATTTTCTTTAGCTTGCTTTTGTTTGTGGCCAACATAGTAGGCCAACATGTTGTGGCCAACATGGAGGTGGTAGAGGGTTCCACCCGTCACTATCTGACCTGGATCCAAAGTGCAGATGGAGTCCAGGTTGAGTTGTTCTGGTGGGCAATAGGGATCGGGCAGCTGCTAAAGCTGGACAAGCAGGGATTGAGTCAGCTAAAGCTGGGATTGGTTGGTTGGGGGCACCAGCAGAGGCTGCAGTAGCAGCAGGTGCCATCCAGTCAAGGACAATCAAATCCTCCCCAGGGAGGATTGAGGCTAGGGCCTCTGGACCCCTAGATTTTCATTCTACTTAGAAGTTGCCAGTGGTTTATGTGCAGGGACAAGAGGCTCATGGTTATTAAGACACATGCACATTTAGGAAACTCAGGGATCCTTACATAACTATGTCCTAACCAGGCCTTACAAATGATGGGTGTTGGTTGGTTGTAAGGGGAAAGTAGTCAGAGGCTATCTAACACACTTACATGGGCTGGGGTGGGAGTCCGGGAACCATGAAGGTGGATCCTGTGAATTCTGCCTCAGGCGTGGAAGCCATTTTCTCCCAATACACTGAGATCCTGCCTTTCTTGCGGCGTGAAGTGCCTCCTCCAGGTTGGGATTTACAAACAACAACAACAACAACAACAACAACAAATGCCTACATGCAATTCAGCTGATAAAGACTTGGATGCAGGTTCTTCAGTCAGCCACTCAATGGAGCCAGACCACATGGCTTTCTATCCAGCCTCAGATATTCCTAGTCATGGGACCTGGGGCAAAATAATTTTCCTTTCTGGCCATCAGGTTCATCAGGCTCATCAGTTATAATAGTACCTTCAGGGATAATAGTACCTTCACAATAGAGCCATTCTGAAGATAAAATAAGTTAAGCTTTGTAAAGTGCTTGGAAGTGTATCTGGCACATAGTAAACCAAGATGAGGATTTGCCACTATTATTACCTTGGGTCTACCAATTCATAAAGACAAGTTAATACTGTCCACCTGTTGCCCACACAAACACAAGGAATGAATACACACAACTCTGAAGGAGTCATGGCAGTGTGGGGGCACTCCTCCTCATACTAATAACCAGTCACATCCAAGACCACCAAAACACAGACCAGTGAGCACATACAGCTGGAAAGCACATGAGAAATTGAACCTGATTACTCTTTTGCATACGAGAAAACTAAAGTTAAAACGTCCTATGGCTGCAGAGTTAATTTGGCAATAGAACCAGGATCTGAAGTCAGTACAGTGAATCCCCCAGTGTCTGAAGGTGTAGGTTCACACGTTAATATCAGGAATAAGCCAGGTCAGCATCACTATTGTTAATTGTCAGCATAAGCTGTTCTTTTCCAGTTGCAGGTCCAATGTGAAAATGCCTTGTCCTCTGCAGAAGACAGCTGCTATGTCATCATGTTGGGGCTGGATACAGGTGGGAAGCAACCACAGTACACACCTCATTAGAATAAAATTGGCCTGGCTTGACTTCTTTTCAGGGCTTTTATTCTGCTTCACGTACAAAGTGTGATTAAAAGATTCAGTAAATGTTTAAAGTAAAAAAAAATATTACAGTAAAATACACATTGCCATTAATCCTCCTCAAAATAAATCCCTGGCTTCAAGCACACTTATCCCATTGTTCTTGCCACTTTTTTTTTCTTTTTCAGCACTTGGGGGAGGGCCTCACACACACTTTGCATTTGGGGGTTGCACACTCAGCTCATTTTTTATTTTGAGTCAGGGTTTCACTAAATTACACACTGCCTCTGACCTCGAACTTGCAATCCTCCTGCCTCTACTTCCTGAGTGGCTTGGATTACAGGTGGGCGCCATGATGCCTAGCTGTCCTTGCTACTTCTTGAAGCAGTTCTGGAATTCTTCTTTCGTGATTGTCTTTGGTTGCATTGTCATAGTTGCCTTAATGTCCTGAGTCGATTTAAAACATTTATCTTTCATGGTCATTTTGACTTTGGGGAAGAGCAAGAAGTTGCATGGTACCACGTCTGGTGGGTGAGGACACACTGTAATGTTTTTATTTGACAGAAATTGCTGTACCAGAAGTGTTGTGTGACACAGAGCATTGTCATCATGGAAGATGAAAGAAAAGACGTTCATGAAAGAGGACTTCCAGAACTGCTTCAGAAAGTGGCAAGAAAAATGGATAAACATGTTTGGATCCAGGGCGAGTTATCTGGAGGGGCATTAATGACAATGTGTCTTTAAGTTTAAACATTGACCATAGTTTTTGATAAGACTGTGTATGTCAATGTAGAGTAGACCTCCTATGTGTGCCATGGAACCCAGACCCAAGCATATTCCTTCCTAAGACAAGGACACTTTACACTGACAAACTTGACCTTGAACTCTATTGAGTGGAAAAATAACTCTGCCATTGAAAGTTTGAACCTCTTGAATTGAAGAGAATACAGGTTATACATACATAAACAAGGGGGCTGTGTTGTTAGGCAAGACAATCCATAACACTTCTGACCAGTTTTGTGCAAGAAGCAGAAATAGCAGCAACATATGGGTGCATTCACAAACTAGAAGGTAAAGGGAAAATAATGAAATATTTTCCACTGCAGCACTTGATAGGTGCTAGTTGTGTATTTCTTTGACCCTAGCCCAGAGATATTTTCAGGATATACTTACTATAATACTAATTGATGGCTTCTACAAAGGTGGCTTTTGCTTTAATTTGTTGTAAGACCCATTCCTTCTGGAACATTACAATCCCTTTCTGGGCTAACCAAAGACATTTAACTGCTCAAACAGAGGACTCATGATTGGAATAAGAAGCTCAGTTTCTGCTTTTCCTTCCCTCTTCTCCACCACTAAAAGGCTTTGGAATTTAAGCCAAATCGCCACAGATTCCACACGGCAGAAGTGTGGAATGCTGTGTGAAATTATACAATAGGTCAATTGATAGGAATTTTCTTCACTTGAAAACTGCCTGGTAAGTCTTATTCCCACCCCTGCCTTTTACCTTCATTTCTGTTGTGGGCCTGGTATTAACATAAGGTACCACAGAGCAGAAATAATATGAGGAGACGCAGGGAGAACAGTGACCTCAGGATCCAGGGTAAGCCAGGGACAGGTAGGGGATCATGAAGCATTTATCTTCCACCTCCCCTGATCATCTGTCTTTCTGGACACATTTGATTCCGGATACTGAGTTTGAGCCTTGGCATAACTCCAATGCAGCTCTCAGTCTGCTGTTTGCCTGGAGCTGGCCTATCCCTCTCACATTTGATTTTTATTTAATTCCAGCTTTCTACCCCACTCTGGCCTGCTGCCTTTCTCCTGGCCCACATTCACATCCAGTTCCTGTGTCTACCTGCCTGCTGGCTTGGTATTTTTTATTTTGATCTTAACCTGATAACAAACAAACAATAACGTCAAAAACAACAAAACTCCATGGATATTATTCATATTATTCAATAATAAATAGGGACAAATGATTAATACACATAACTTATGTGTATCTAAGGCATTATACTAAGTGGGGGAAAAAGCCAATCTCAAAAAGTAATGAACTGCACTGGTGCGGTGCACGCCTATAATCCCAGCTGCTTGGGAAGTGGAGGCAGGAGGATTGCAAGTTCAAGACCAGAGGCAGTCTGCGTAACTTAGCAAGACCCTGTCTCAAAAAGTAAAAAAATGGGCTGGGGGTGCAGCGCAGTGGTCCAGCACTTGCAAAGCATGCAAGCACAAGGCCCTGGGTTCAACCCACAAACCCACAGTACTGCAAAAAAAAAAAAAAAAAGTAATAAAGTAATAAACTATGGAATTACATTTCTATGCTGTTGCTGCTACTGTTAGGTGCTGTCGAGTCATGTCCAAATCATAGTGACTCTCATATGGTTTTCAATGGCTGATTGTTTCGGGATTGCCTCCGGAGTGGATTGCCATGTCCTTCTCCCATTTTTGCAGTGCTGGGAATTGAACCTGGGACCTCAGAGGCTGCAGAGCGGCACTCTACCAACTGAGCTAAATCCCAGCCCTACGTTTCTTTCTTTCTTTTTTTTTTTATTGGAAAGTTTTACTGTACACGTTAATGTGATTCATTCTGACATGCTTTTCATTGTAGCATTTCCATATATGCATTTTTATGTACATTATTCATATAGGTGCCCCCTTACCCTCTTGTGTACTTCCCCCCACACCCTCCCCATCTAAGTCTTCTCTATCATTTACTTGGTAATACTTTTCTATATGTCCTTGGGTTCCAGTTCTGTTTAAGATAGAAACTTTTCCTGTAGTGAACTTTGTTTTTACCTTGTCAGAACAATTGCATGCATTTTCTAGACCATTTATATTGACACCATTCTTAGCATTTTTTTTCATTTTATTTTGATCTGACTTTTGAATAGGATTTTTCCTTCTTATAATTTTGATTCAGCTCCCACATATGAGTGAGAACATGTGGTGTTTCTCTTTCTGAGCTTGTGTTCGTTCACTTAAAATAAAATCATTTTCTCTAATTCCATCCATTTTGCTGTGAATGTCCTTATTTCATTTTTCTTGATTGCTGAGTAGTATTCCATTGTGTATATGTACCATAGTTTTTTTATCCATTCTTCTGTTGAAAGGCACTTTGGTTGATTCCATATCCTTGCTATTGTGAAAAGTGCTGCATTGAACATGGAGATGCAGGTGTCTCTGTGGTATGACGACCCATCTCCCTTTGGGTAAATTCCCAATAGTGTTATAGCTGGGTCATATGGTAGATCTATTTTTAGTTTTTTAAGGTACCTCCATATTGAGGAGTTGCACCACTTAAACAGTGGTTGCACCAATTTACAGCTCTACCAACAATGTAAGAGTGTTCCCTTTTCCCTGCAACTTTGCCAGTATTTGTTGTTGTTTTATTGATCTTGGCCATTCTTACTGGTGTAAGTTGAAATCTCAGAGTTGTTTTAATTTGCATTTCCCTAATCCAGCCCTACATTTCTATAGCCTCCTTAAAATGAAAAAAATCATAGAGATGGAAAGGAGATCAATGGTTGCTAGAGGTTGATGTTGGGGAGAGGATATGACTACAAAGGCGTAATATGATCACGTTTCTGTAGAAATGGAACAATCCGGACCCTGATTGTATAGTGAGGTTATCCACATCTATACATGTGACAAACCTTGTTAGAACTATACCCACTCCTTCCAAAATAAAGCACATATAAAAATTAAAAATTAATGAAATTTAAATGAAGTCTATATTTGAGTTAACAGTATTATATCAGTGTCAATTTTCTGGTTTTGAAAATGTACTGTGGTTATGTGAGACCTGTATTATCCTTGGGAGAAGCTTGGTGATGGGTTCACAGGAATGCTTTGTACTGTTATTATAACTTTTGTGAGTCCTAAGCCATATATATCCTCAATAGTAAGGTCCCGAGTCCTATCCTCAGCACAGCTCAAGAAAGGACAACAAATGACAAGCAATGTGCCCAAACTATAATTCATTTGCATGGCCTTCTTAATGAAAATATCATATGGAATTTAGTGTGAAGTTAAAAAAATCTTGCTACAAAACAGTTACAACAAAACAATAATAAGTCATGACTAAAACTGTGCTGTCTTCAGCTGGCAGAACTCAAACCATAAAATTGAGGTGACACCCAAATGTGTCACATCACTTGAACCTTGCTGGCTTTTCCTCTGGCAGGTGTTGTTTTACCATAACATCCTTGTTCTACTGTGTAGGTTGTAAATTTCTTCCTGACATGAACAGCAGTGCCTTGAATACATGGCCATTAGACAGAACACGATCCTGAGACCATCTAGAGAAGAACTCGGTAATTCTCCAACAGTGGATGAATTCATGAAAAGGATCAAGGAGCCAGAATAAAATTACCCTCAATGGTTCTAAGTAAGATTATTTAAATGAAACATAACACTATAAAAATTTGTTTTCATGTGACTAGAGTGCTTCAGGGTTTTAAGGGAAGAAGCAGTTGGAGATTTTTTCTTCAATTTGACAACTGGATAAGGCATAGACCACCTCCATTTTGTCTGCTAAGTGAAGGCCAAATATGATATATATGTATATATGTATATTTATATATATATGTGTGTGTATATATATATATGTATGTATGTATGTATGTATATACACTTTTTTTTTCTCAATTTTCAGAAGACAATCAAATTCCTCCTTCTGAGGACAAAGAGGAAGGTATGCAATTCAAGCATCCAGGGAAGGCATTGACCATGTAGTATAACATTTATATGGAGCATCATAGGACTAATTTGGCTTTCTTTTTTCTTTTCTTTTCTTTTGTGGTACTTGGGGGTTGAACCCAGGGCCTCATACATACTTTGCACGTGTAAGTGTTCTAACACAGGGCCTCACCCCCAACCCAGATTTCATTTTCTTATTTTGACACAGGGTCTAACTAAGTTACAAAGGCTGCCTCTAACCTCAAATTTGCCATTGCTGGAATTGCAGGTGTGTGCCATCACACTCACTTCTAATTTGGTTTTCATCACAAAAATTCCTAGTGTTTGGTCTGTGTAAGAAAAACATCTCTAAGGAGGAGAAGGTCTTCCTGTGAGGCTGGGACTGCAGGGCTAACCAAGAGCCAAAGTGTGGTGGGGCAGGGTCAGGCCAACAGTTATACCAATAAAGAACATGGTGCCACATTAAAGAGGGTTACAGATGAGGTGGGGTGATAGCAGCCTTCAGATCCCAAACTTGAAACTCTGCTGGATGGGAAAAATCCTTAACAAGCAGAGCTAATTTATACTATGCAAACTTAATGCAAACATGTAGATTAGAAGAGAGAATAGCTGGCTACAGTGTACCACACATGTACACATTCATTTGCTAATTCAACCATTATGCCACAAGCATTTCTAAGTACTATATGCCAGGCTTTAATACCAGAAACTGTGCCAGGCACTTGAGATGCAAGAATGAATAAACACAGAACAACCAAAGAACAATTCCTGGGAGCAGTGGATTGTGACACTGATTTGGAGGTGTCCAAGGCAGACAAGCTTCTGAACTGGATCCTCTGAACTCTGTTGCTAGGTGCCATCAATTTGGTATGTGACTCGTAGCAACCCTTTGTACAACAGATGAAACACTGTTGTCATGCCGGTCTGCTATTCATAGGGTTTTCAATGGCTGATTGTTTTTTGGGAGTGGGTTGCCTGGTCCTGCTCCCTTCACCAGGTGCTACCACACCCTGTGTTCCCAGGTGGTCTCCCATCCAAGTACTAACCAGGTCCAATCCTGCTTAGCTTCCGAGATCTGATAGGATCAGTTGCCACAGTGGTATGGCTGCAGGCTCTCTGAACTCTAGTGAAACATTCATATATGTTTAGTTGAGAATTAGTATGTGCTCCATGAATCAACAGTCCTCTCTCTCTCTGTCTCCCTATATCTCTCTCCCACACCCCATCCCTCTCTTTTTCTCTCTGTTTCTGTTTTTTGGTTGAGATAGGGTCACACTAGAAAGTCTAGGCTGTCCTTGAACTTGTGATCCTCCTGCCTTAGCATCCTGAGTACTGGAATTATAGGCATGTGCCATCATGCCCAATGAATGAAGAGTTTTTACAATCCTACCACTTTCACAATCTTGATTTAGTATGTGAAAGGTTCAGAGGAGTGCTACAGTAAAGAAATGTAGCTAGTACCTCCCAGGCCCTAGTGTAGGTAGCATTGCTCTTCTCACTACATCCTGGTAAAGAGGAGGAGGGAGCAGAGGCATGGAGAGTAAAAGGCAGGCTCAAGTTAGTCAGGGTTCATGTCCCATGAAACATTACCAGGCTGAGTGCACTGAGCCAGCTAAATCCCTATGAATGTCATTGCCAGCCAATTAGGCGATAAGATGTATACGTAATGCATGCAGTACTTTCGCCAACTTTCTTCTGCCCAAAACACATAGAGAAAATTCATCTTCCACAGGATCTTAGCACCAGAGAGACACGCTGATGAGGTTGTCAGGAAGCATCCTCTCACAGATGAGTCAGGACAAGGCTAATCTGTGATCTGGCTTTGCAGAAATCTTGGGCCCCGGACTCCTGGCCCAAAGGCCCTGATGAATAAATACCTGTCTTTTATATACACCACATTGCATTTAGTGTATTATGGATACTAAGTGACAACTACTAAGTCATTAAAGTGAATTGTAATATCTCCAGCATCACAACATAAAAATCAGAATAATAATAAAAAGCACCGCCATTTCCTTGGAGGCACTTATTGAGCAGTTCAGGTGAAAAAATTATACTAGATCTAGGGTTAACATTGTATCAACCTCAAGAATATTACTATCTGACAGTATGGGCTCCCAGCTCTATGTTGATGAGATTTTTAAAAATATGTATATCTTTGTTATTGCAGTAATCTTATTAACCTACTGGCTCATAAAGATTGTTGTTGTCTTAGGTGCCCTTGAATCAGTATCTGATTCATAGCGACCTCACATACAACAGGCGAAAGACTATTGTCAGTGCCTCTCTGCTGTTCATAGGGTTTTCAAATGGCTAATTGTTTTTTGGGAGTGGGTTGCTGGGTCCTTTCCCCAAGCCTACAGCACCTGGTGTTCCCACATGGCCTTCTATCCAAGGACTAACCAGGCCTGACCTTGCTTAGCTTCTGAAATCTGATGAGATTGGACACCACCGTGGTACGGGCTGCAGGTTCATAGAGATTATTATTCTGAAAATATATTTTTTTCTCTTCGAAGTCAGACTTATCCTAGAGCATCCATCAGTCTAAAGACTATAAATAACTCAAATAAAATGAGCACTGACATGAAAATGTAGGCAACAGTTGACAGAACTGAGTAACAGGTTAAATTTCAAAAGGAAGAACTAAATGATAAGATCCCAACACGTTGTTTCTGGTCTGGATTTTATATAGTCATTAAAATGGCATTGCATGCAAGGAATATGTGTTGATATATTTGCCCTAACTTTACAAAGCAAACCAGTCAATTTCCCAAGCAACCAAAAATTATATATCAAAAATTTTAAGCAATCAAAAATTATATACCAAAAATTTTAAAAAGCTTTATTGAAATATCATTCATGTACTCCCCAACTCACCCATTTAAAGTGTAACATTCATTTTTTTGTACATTCAGAAAGATGTAATCACCACCAAAGTCAATTCTGGAATATTTTTATCACCTCAAAAATGAACCCTTATACCTGTCAGCAGCCCCTCACCTACAATCCTCCCATTCTTCACTTCCCTAAGCAACAAATAATCTTTCTGTCTCTATAGCTTTGCCTATTCTGGACATTTCATATAAGTGCAATGACATAGTATGTGGTCTTTTATGACTGAATTCTTTCACTTTAGCATAATATTTTCAAGGTTCATCCAGGTTGTAGTACATGCTACATGTACTTCATTCCTTTTTTATGGCCAAGTAATATTCCATTCCCATATGTATCTGTCAGCTTGTCCTGCTGTAGGGGCTTGCATGTGCTGTGATGCTGAGAGCTATGCGACCAGTATTTCATATACCAGCAGGGCTATTCATTGTGGACAGGTTTCAGCTGAGCTTCCAGACTAAGACAGACTAGGGAGAAGGACCTGGAAGTCAGCCACTGAAAACCCTATGAATAGCAGAGAAGCACTGACATAGTGCCAGGTATGGCACAGTGTTGGGTAGTGTTTCATTCTATTGTATATAGGGTTGCTATGAGTTGGACCTGACTTGAGGACACGTAACAACAAAGACAACAGTGATATTCCATTAATGCATATACTGAGTGGTATTTATCCATTCACTAGTTTATGGGCATTTGGGTTGTTTTCACTTTTAGTCTATCGTGAATAATGTTGCTATAAACATTCATGTATTTTTTGTTTTAATTTATTTTAGGCATGTACCTATAAGTGGAATTATTGGGTCATAGGATAACTCCATGTTTAACTATGTGAGAAACTGACAGATTTTTTTCCAAAGTAGCTGCAACATTTTACATTTCCACCAGCATGTATGAGGGGTCCAATGTTTTCAAGGCCTTGACAACACTTGTTATTGTCTGATTATTTTTTAGTACCCTGGTTGAATCCATACTCTCACATACTGTGCAAGTGCTCTAACACTAAGGTGCACCCCTAGACCATTTTTTATTTTTTTGAGACAAGGTCTCCCTAAGTTATGCAGACTACCTCTTATCCTTTCAACTCATTATTCTCCTGCCTTAGTCTCCCAAGTCATTGGGATTACAGATATGTGCTATGGCATCTAGCTCTATTGTCTGACTTTTTATTTTGCTATCCTGTTGTTGCTATTGTAAGAGGCTGTTGAGTTGGGTGGGTCTGACTCATAGTGACCCTATGTACAACAGAACCAAGCACTACCTGTCACTGTGTCATGCCTGGCACTATTATCAGTGCTTCTCTGTTATTCATAGGGTTCTTGATGACTGATTATTTTGGGAGTGGATTGTCAGATCCTTTTTCCAAGCCTGCAGCACCCCATATTCCCAGGCAGTCTCCTGTCCAAGGACTAACAAGGCCTGACCCTGCTTATCTTCCAAGATCTGATGAGACTGGGTGCCAGGGTAGTACGGCTGTCCATCCTACTCAGCATGAAACGATATATTATGTGGTTTTGATTTGCATTTCTTGATGACTGATGTTTGTGTGCTTACTGGCCATTTGGAAATTTTTGGAGAAATGTTCATTTCTCCAAAAAAAATGTTCATTTTTTTAACTTTCCATTTTTGTATTATAAGAATTCTTTTCATATTCTGGATATAAGTCCTTTATCAGATACACAAGTTGCAAATATTTTCTCCCATTCTGTGGGCTATCTTTCTACTTTCTTGATGATGTGCTTTGAAGCATAATAGGTCTTGATTTTGATAAAAGTAAAATTTATTTATATTTTTCTTTTGTTGCTTGTGTTTTGGTGTCATATCTAAGAATATTTTACCAAAGCAAAAATCATGAAGGCTTCATTTTCTTCTAATATCTCTAATTCTACAGTTTCACTTCTTATATTTAAGTCATTGACCCATTTTGAGTTGATCTTTGTCTAGGGTGGGAGGCAAGGATCCAACTTCATTCTTTTGCCTGCAGATATCCATTTGTCCTAGCATGATTTATTAAAAAGACTTTTTTTCCATATTAGGTACTTTTAGCACCCTTGTTGAAAATCAGCCATGGATATATGTTTATTTCTGGAGTCTCAGTTTTATTTATCTGTCTCTAATTT
Source organism: Pedetes capensis (assembly GCA_007922755.1). NCBI lineage: Eukaryota > Metazoa > Chordata > Mammalia > Rodentia > Pedetidae > Pedetes > Pedetes capensis. Next base: position 56,147 of record VMDO01003215.1, read on the forward strand.
TATGCTTATACCATAGTTTTGATTACCATTGTTTTGCAATAAGTTTTGGAATTGGAGAGTCTAAGTCCTCCTACTTGGGTCTACTTCAAGATTGTTGAAATCTTGAACAAGAAAAAATTTTCACATGAATTTTAGAATTCCATGTGGACTGTGGAACTGAAATTCTATATGAATTTTGGAGTTGGCTTGCTAATTTCTGTAAGTAATCCAGCTAGGATTTTCACAGTGGTTACACTGCATCTGTAGATCAATTCAAGGACTACTGCCATCCTCACAATATTGCCTTCCAATCCATGAACATGATATTTTTCCATTGATTTATGTTGTTAATTTCTTTTAGTATTTTTTTTAGTTTCCAGAGAATAAGTTTTTACCTTTTAAATTTTTTCCTAATTTTATTTATTTATTTATTTATTTCAGCACTGAAAGGTTGAACCCAAGGTCTCAAATATGCTAGATAAGTGCTCTACCACTGAACTGTACACCCCCTCCCCTTTTTTTGAGACAAGGTCTCACTAAGTTGTGCAGGCTGCCTCTAGCCTCAAATCATGATTCTCCTGCCTTTGCCTCCTGAGTTGCTGGGATTACAAGTGTGTGCCACACATCACTTTTTATTCTTTTTTAATGCTACCAGAAGTGGAATTATTTCCTTAATATCATTTTTAGATTGCTCATAGAGAGTGTACAGATATATAATTAATTTCAGTAACTAATGTTGTATTTTGCAAAATTAGGGGTTGGATAATACCCCCCTCCCACCTCGCTACTGTAAGATAATTACTTAACGTCATACTGGAGTATTAGTGGTGTCACTACAAGAGAACAGGAGAGAGACCCAAAGGATGAAGATGGTCATATAGTGATGGAGGCAGAGACTGGAGTGAGGTATCTATGTACCAAGAAACACCAAGAAATGTCAACAAACATTGGAAGCTAAGAGAGGCAAAGAAGGCAGTTCTACTCAGAGTCTCAGAGGAACCCTCATCACCTTGACTTTGGATTTCTACCCTCCATAATTATTAGACACAAATTTCTGTTAGTTTTTTTGTTTTGTTTTGTTGTTTGTTTGCTTGGTTGTTTCTTGGAGCTCAGGCTGGCCTGGAACTCACTATGTACAACAGGTTGGCCTTGAATTTGCATCATTCCTCCTGCTTCAGCTCCCAAGTGAGGGGATTAGAGGCATGCACAGTCACACTCCAGTTTTTTCTGTTGGTTTAGCCACCCAATTTGCGCTACTTTGTTACAGCAGCCTCTGGGAAGTAATATACTTGCTAAACTTGTTTATTAGTTGTATTAATTTCTTAGTGGAGTCCTTACAATTTTCTATATACAAGACCATGTCATCCCTCCCTCTCCATACACCTACTGTGGGCAACTGAATTATTATTTGTCTACCTAAATGTTAACATTTCAGCAAAGTTCATTTCATCATTAAATCCACAGGTACCTATAACTGATACCATTTTCAATTTGGAAAAATAAATAAAATGAGATAGTGACAACTGACCCGGGCCTTTCCTGTTCTGCAAATTTATCTCCTATGTATATTCCAGATGTGATTATTGGCACGAAATGACGCAGAAGCAGTAGATAATGGCTACAAATAGGCAAGTTTTCCTTTGTAGAAGATGACTAATAGTTTTTTCAGCTGCTCCAGTCTATAGTGTAATTATATTATTAGAACTATTATCCAAAACAAATATATACCTAAGTACCTTGTAAACAATTTTAAAACACAGATTTATTTCATTCCCCTTAAAACATACATTCAAACTGATTTTAGCAGTTAATCTGATATTTGCCCTCTTCACTCTGGAATAGCTTTCTTGCTGTTACTGCCAGAGCCCTTCTCTCAGTCATGCTCTGGAAATTCTCATCAGTTAAGACCATCTCCTTCTTTCTCTACCCTTTCTGCTCTTGACCCATGGGTAGCTGAGACTTTTTCTACCTTCATCTCATTTATTTGAGGACTGTTCTCTTCTCACCCTCTAAAGCAGCAGTGCTCAACCTTTTTCGCACCAGGGACCAGTTTCATGGAAGACAATTTTTCCGTGGATCAGAGCCTGGGGTGGTTTGGGGATGACCCAAGCACACTACATTTATTGTGTAAATACAGATGAAGCTTCACTGCTTGCCCACTGCTCACTCTGGAACTGGTCTGGGGCCCTGGGGTTGGGGACCTCTGCTCTAACACATCTAGTAAAGATTCATCTCTAACCCTCCTGTCTTCCTCTGCTCTCTTCCCTTCAATACACTCTCCACTTCTGTGGACTCTGTTTTACCTCTGTTCTGAGATCTCTCCAATGTCCATTTCTAGGGCTGTTTTCCCCACCAAGCCCAGAATCAGCCTCCAAATTCTTTCTTGGATGGCTTCTTCCAATCAACTTGGCTGATATCTCAAATTCAACAAAAATTCTCTGGGTACCACTTATCCCCCAGGCTCTGCTGTGTGTGAAGAGTAGCCTGTAAGACACACACAATTCTTACACTAACAACCTAGCATAACAAAACTCAACCTCCTTCCTATATGAGCGCTCCATCCCTCCCCCAACCAATGCTAGCACTCTGATGTCTAAATAAGCCATGCCACCGGGGCTGGAGGCCTCAAGGGCCTAAGAGACATTCCTTCCCCTGCTCTTTCATTGCTTGTTAAAGTCCAGGGATTCAAGCCAGGTGTGGTGGCACACACCTGTAATCCCATCGACTCAGGAGGCAGAGGAAGGCGGACTGCAAGTTCAAGGCTAGAGGCAGTCAGTGTAACTTTGTCAGATCCTGTCTCAAGATTAAAAGAAAAAAAGGGGGCTGGAGATACAGCTCAGTGATAGAGCACTTGCAAAGCATGTGCAAGGTCTGGGTTCAACCCCCAAGTCCTGTCAAAAAAAAAAAAAAAAGTCCAAGGACTCACTGGCAAATATCTGCTTCTTTCCAGTCCTCCACCCACAATCAGGCCCTCATCACCCATTGGCCACAGTAGTTCAGATGTGTTTTAACTACTTTCCTATCTTTAGCTCACTCTTCTCCCATCTATTCCACACATGGCAGTCTCCCAACCAAGAGTTCTCACCATGCTGCTAACACCTTCCCACCCCCAGTGGCACCAGAATAAATTCATTTAAGGGTCTCCCTGTACAGGTAGGTCCCAATCCACCTTTCCAATTGTCCCCATTCACATTTGCTCCACTTTAACAGACTCCAACTGCAATCTGTCCATAATTCTTAATCTAAGATTTTCCTGCATTTTTGCTCAGTGTGCTCTGTTTCCCAGGAATGAAGTGTTTCTATGCCCACCTCTGCCTTTCCATTTTCTAACCACAATTAAAAGCCCCCTCAAATACCAGTCTTTAATCCCTTCTTTAAAGCCCTTCTTTAATCCACTCCTCAGACAGAATGAGTCTCTGTCCTATGGTTCCCACACCATATAGACACAAGTGTCTTATGCATAGAGTTTGCGTGTGGTTGATCTTTGTATTTGTCACATGACACAGTGGTATGTCTTGCATGGACTCAGTAAGAATGTGATGAGTGAATGGGGGGGCCCTTGGTGGCATTCATTCTGTGGGTGAACTGCTGAATTTTAAAAGGTGTATTTCATGAAGACATCTCTCATTGAACCTCCACTTACCTCACAACTATTAAGTAGGAAAATACATTGATGACTAAAAAAACAGAAGGCACTGCTGGGCTACCCACTCTCACCTCTATAATCGTCCTCTGTTTGGCATGTGCACTTTACTAAACCCAATTCCACAGCAGTCTTCTGTTCCTGTGAGCAAGTTGGTGAGCTCATCCAATTTCATGGTTTGACATGGTTGTCCCTTTAATATTTCTGATCTAACTACGTTCTTACAGAAAAGCCATTTAATTTCATGTAGTTACGAGGGTTACACTGTGCCCTACACATCTGGAGCGCATGCTGCTGGGATCTGTAGCTATAGATGTGGTTAGGGGTGGTGATGTCTCCCCATTGCTTAGGAGAAAGTGCAGCAGATACAGCCAATATTCATTTGGTACAGAAAAAACATGTACATCCTTCAGTTGTTGATAAGACATTTACTTTTTAGGAAAAAAAACTTTCCTACAATGGCACATAAATCACCCCTTCTACACAGATGTTACTGTATACTGATGAAAATCACTTCCACTTCCATTGCTATTTCCCCAGGTCCCCGTTCTGGCAACTGTTTAGAACTAAAATTTCATTTACAACACTCGCTATCACAATTGTTGGGGACGTCACTGTTTCTTGGCTAGGAGGCCCAGAAATGGTACTAACAGTAGGGTTCAAAGTGAGGTTCAGGGACTACTCAAAGTGAGGTTCAAAATGTGCAGTCAGTGTCACTAGGGAGCTTATTAGTATGAAGAATTTCAGGCCTTCCAGGTCTGCAGCCTTAACACCGGCACTTTAGCAAGATCCTCTGGCCCCCTGTATGCACATTTATGTCTTGGAAGCCCTGGTCTAATTCATGGAGTTTCTGAAATTTCTCTCAGAATAAGAACTACAGGAGATGTTTATAAGAAATATATACAGTTTTCCAGGCCCCTCCCCTAGCACTGACTCAGGAGGGCTGAGATTGGATGTGATTTCAGTAAAACGAGATAATGAAATTAGCATGACTGGTGTGATGATGCCTGCAACACAGAAAGCTAAGAACAAACTCTAGCGTTTCCACTTCCCTGCTGTCATCCTTGCTAGTGGGAGGGGTTGCCCAGTTAGATGTGAACTTCAGGTAAACAACAAATAAGGTTTTAGTATAAGGATGTCCCAAATATCTCACTGGACATCCTTATACTAAAAAAGTTATTCCATTGCTTCTGTCACTCACATTTAATTGGGCACCTTATATTTTATCTGGTAACCCTAGCTGCCCCTGACCTTGGAATATCTCAGGGATGGGAGTGAGTGGCAGACACAAGTAGAAAACAGAACAGGCCCAGGTCATGTAGCATTTGAACACCATTCACAGGAGTTAACATCAGCTTAGGTACTAAGTAGCCATGGACGTAATGTGATTGGAGCCCTCCACCCCCACCCTCCCAGGAATATCAGAACAGCCATGGCAAGTAGGCTGTGGCAACAAGCGTCTCCATTACAAGAACCCCTTAGGGAGGGAGCCTAGAGGATAACAGGAAGAGCTACAGTCAGTGACCATGTCACAAAGAATAAGGGAGTTAAAATGTCAAAGCCTTAAGTCTATTTTGTATTAATTCTAAGCCCTTAAGCCATTTGTTTATGCCCTGCCCCAACCCACAAAAATAATTTAAGCTAGTGACTTGACTTTCCCAACTGGTGCACTGTTGAGCATTAGGTTTATTTACAGAGAGCTATTTGCATTTAGAGAAAAAAGATAGATAGTAACATACCAACATCCAAATTTCTAATGTCCTTAGCCTATTCTGCCAGATGCTTGAACTTGGTTTCTGGACATCCCAAATATCTGGCAAGAAGCCTAAGTTGTAGAGCCCGGCAGTTACTCCACAGCTATTTGCTCTTACTTAACATATAATTCTTAACAAGCCTTGTTATTCAGCTTTCTAATCCATAGCACAAGCTGGGGGTTAGCTCAGTAGGTAGAGTGCTTGCTCTGTACACTCTAAAGCCCTGGGTTCAATTCCCCAGCACTGTTAAAAAATGGGAGAAGTACTTGGCAGCCCACTCCTCAAAACAATCATAAAACAATCAGCCATTAAAAACCCTATGAATAGCAGAGAAGCACTGACATAGTGCTGGGAATGGTACAGTGTCCAGTAGTGTTTTGTTCTGTAGTACATATGGTCCCTATGAGTCAGACCTGACTGGATGGCATCTAACAACAACAATCCATAGCACAGAAACACCAAGGGATGAATTATAGGCAGTAAAATTGGTAGCAGTGACTGGATAGTAAAATGGAATACAGGAGAAAAAGGTACTATACACAGGGAGTAAAAATGGATACCTTGGTTAATCAGGATGCATATAAATTATATATGATAAATTTAGAAAGTATATAAAACATTTGATTTCCATTTAAAAATCAGCTTAAGCAAGAAGAGCTTTGACTATTGCACAGATACGCCTAATTTATCTAAAACAAACACCTCACTTAGCAAAAATTTTTAACAGTGAAGTCACTATTTTTAATGTAATCCATGAGTAATCTGACTCCAAGTGAACTAAAAATTACCTGTGGAATGTTTTAGATTTGTTCTCTCTGATTTTCAAGTATCATAATTCATCCATACTCAAGTCCTACCCCCTATTCAAATATTTTCCAGGTACTTTACCAGGAAGTCAGCAGTCCAATGGATTTACGAGACGCCAGCATGGCAAACCCCAGGCCCTGAATGACTATGGAATCCCTCAGGAAGAACCCGCAGCAACAGCTGACAGAGAATTGGGTCCATCAGGACCCTGATTCCTATGAAATTTCCAGAAACATGTGCTCTACCACGAAGCTACACCCCTCAGCCATAACTGTTTTTGTTTTTGTTTTTGTTTTGCGACAGAATCTAACTACGTAGCTCAGGCTGGCCTCAACTCCTATCCTCCTGCCTCAGCATGTGCCACAGGCCAGGCAGCCCTGTTTTTAGGCATGCATTCAGTGCTATCAACTGTATTTGCAATGTTATGCAACCATCACCATTATCTATTTCCAAAATCTTTTCATCACAACAAGCAGAATCTCTGTAATCATTGAAAAATAACTCCCCATACTCCTTCTCTGCCAGCCCCTGGTAATTCCAATCTACTTTCTGTCTCTATAAATTTGCCTATTCTAGATAATTCACATAAGCAGAAGCATCAATATTTGTCCTCTTGTGTCTGGCTAATTTCAAGTAGCAACCTGTTTTCCAGGTTCACCCTATAGTAGCTTGCATTGGAACTGAATTGTTTTTCTTTTGGCTGTTCTTTTGCTCTTTGTTTCTTGTTATTCAGGTTTGTTAAAAATGTCACGCTTTTTTTCTAATTTTGAATATCTCTAATACCTCATGGCTTGCTCCTGTCCTCCCCTGACTTAAAAAGCAGGCAGTGTCGAGCCTACCTCTAGGTGGTCTCTTCACCATACTGAGCTCAGTAACTGTCCTGAGGTCCTGGGCTGGAGAGAAGCAGCCTTGCTTTTCACATGGAGTGCAACATCCTGTGTTTCATGTTCCATCAGAATCCCTAGATTTTTGTTTTCTTGGGGTGTGGGTTGTTGTTGTTAGGTGCTGGCAAGTCGAGTCCCACTCATAGCAACCCTGTGTACAGCAGATCGAAACACTTCCCGATTCTGTGCCAGGCAAACGATCTTATTTATGTTTAAGCCCATTGTTGCAGACACTGTGTCAATCCATCTGGTGGAGGGTTTTCCACTTTTGTGGTGACCTGCCACTCTCCCAAACATCACGTCTTTCTCTAGGGATTTGATCTCTCCTGACTACATGTCCGAAATATGTAAGATGCAGTCTGGCCATTCTTGCTTCCAAGGAGCACTCTGGTTGCACTTCTTCTAGGACAAATCTGTTGGTTCTTTTGGCAGTCCATGGTATATTCAATAGACGTCTCCAGCACCATAATTCAAAAGCATCAATTCTTTTCCTGTCTCCCTTGTTCAATGTCCAGCATTCACAACCATATGATGCGACTGAAAATACCATGGCATAAATCAGACGCACCTTCATCTTCAATGTGACATCATTGCTTTTCAATACTCCAAAGAGATCTTTGGTCACAGCTTTTCCTAGAGCAATGCACCTTTTGATTTCTTGACTGCTACTTCCATGGGTGTTGACTATAGAGCCAAGCAAAGCAAAATCTTGGACAACTTCAATCTTTTCTCCATTTATTGTGAAGTTTTACGCTGACCCTGTCGTAAGGATTTTTGTTTTGTTGATGTTTAGTTGTAACCCATATTGAAGGCTATGATCTTTGATCTTCATCAGTAAAGGTTTTAAATACTCTTCACTTTCAGCAGGCAGAGTTGTATCATCTGCATAAAGCAGGTTGTTAATGAGTCTTCCTCCAATCCTGATGCCATGTTCTTCCTCATAAAGTCCAGCTTCTCGGATTATTTGCTCAGCATATAAATTGAAGACATAGGGTGAAAGTATACAGCCTTGATGCACACCTTTCTCAACTCCACTCAGTGTTTCCTTGTTCTATTCGAACAACTGCCTCCTGGTTCATGTACAGATTTCTCATGAGCACAATTAGGTGTTCTGGTATTCCCATTTTCCGAAGTGTTATCCATCATTTGTTATGATCCACACAATCAAATGCCTTTGCATAGTCAATAAAACATAGATAGACATCTTTGTGATATTCTCTGCTTTCAGCTAATATCCACCTGACATCAGCAATGATGACCCTGGTTCCTCACCCTCTTCTGAATCCCACTTGATTTTCCGGTAATTCCCTGTCTATAGGGCTGGGATTTAGCTCAGTTGGTAGAGCACTGCGCTGCAGTCTCTGAGGTCCTGAGTTCAATTCCCAGCACTGCAAAAATGGGAGAAGGACCTGGCAATCCACTCCCAAGGCAATCCCGAAACAATCAGCCATTGAAAACCCTCTGAGGGTCGCTATGAATCAGATACCGACTTGATGGCAACAACATTTGATCAACAACAACATACTGCTGCAGTCGCTTCTGAATGATCTTTAGTAGAATTTTGCTGGTGTGCGATATTAATGATATTGTCCGATAGTTTGCACATTCAGTTGGATCCCCTTTTTTGGGAATAGGCACAAATATGTATCTCTTCCAGTCAGTTGGTCAAGTAGCTGTTTTCCAAATCTGTTGGCACAAACATGCTAACACCTCCAGTGCTGCATCTGTTTGTTGAAACATCTCTATTGGTATCCCATCAATTCCTGGAGCCTTGTGTTTCATCAGTTCTTTAAAGGCAGCTTCCACTTCGTCCTTCAACACCATTGGTTTCTCTTCATATGCAACCTCTTGGAATGGTTGGTCATCTACCAATTCTTTTTTGTATAATGACTCTGTGTATTCCTTCCGTCTTCTTTTGATGTTTCCTGCATCATTTAATATTTTCCCTGTAGAATCTTTCACTACTGCCACTTGAGGCTTGAATTTTTTCTTCACTTCCTTAAGCTCTAGAAACACAGAGCATGGGGGCTTATGTGTTTTGATGAGGCTGAAAGATATGCCACTGGTATTTCAGATACCAGCAGGGTTACCCATGGTGAACAGGTTTCAGCTGAGCTTCTAGACTAAGACAGACTAGGGAGGAGGCACCAGTGAACCACTCCTGAAACAACTAGCCATTGAAAACCCTATGAATAGCAAAGAAACACTGTCAGATATAGTGCCAGAAAATGAGCTCTCCAGGTTAGAAGGTACTCAAAAGACTACTGGGGAAGAGTTGCCTCCTCCAAGTAGAGTCTATGGTGATGACGGAAATGGAGTAAAGCCCCAGGGACCTCCATTTGCTGATGTGGCACGACTCAAAATGAGGAGAAACAATTGTAAACATCCATTAATAATCAGAACATGGAATGTACGTAGTATGAATCTAGGAAAATTAGAACTCGTTAAAAGAGAAATGGAGCACATAAACATTGACATTCTAGGCATCGGTGAGCTAAAATGGACTGGCATGGGCCATTTTGAGTCAGATAATCATATGATCTACTATGCTGGGAATGATAAACTAAAGAGACATGGGGTTGCATTCATCATCAAAAAAGACATTTCAAGATCTGTCCTGAAATACAGTGTTGTCAGTGATAGAATAATATCCATATGTCTACAAGGAAAGCCAGTTAATATGACTATTATTCAAATTTATGCACCCACCACTAAGGCCACAAATGAAAGGGAAGATCTCTACCAGCTTCTGCAATTTGAAATAGATCAAACATGCAATCAGGACATACTGATAATCACTGGTGACTGGAATGCAAATGTTGGAAACAAAGAAGAAGGCTCAGTAGTTGGAAAATATGGTCTTGGTGACAGAAACGAAGCTGGAGATCCCTGATAGAATTTTGTCAGACCAATGACTTCTTCATTGTAAATACATTGTTTTCAACAACATAAACGGAGACTATACACATGGACTTCACCAGACAGAACATACAGGAATCAAATTGACTACATATGTGGAAAGAGACGATAGAAAAGCTCTGTACCAAATGTCAAAACAAGACCAGGTGCTGACTGTGGGGTGTGGGTAGAGATATCTTTATAACAGAAACTCAAAAGAGTTCACAGAAGGTAAGAATGGCAATACTTAATAATATTGCCCCCATAAGTATTAAGATCATCACAGGGATTAAACTGGATTCTTAAATCTGGAGGTGAAATCATATTCCCTAAATTCTCCCAAATATGCACCACCTCCTACCCTTCCTACCTTGACCATGGCACTCCCAGCTCCCAGGAGAGGACAGGGTCTTCTTGTAAGCTTTGGTTTTGTTCAGTCGCTTCTTGTTGTTAGGTGCCCTAGAGTCAATATCAAACTCATGGCAACCTTACATCCAACAGGCAAAACAGTATTGCCACAGCTTCTCTTCTATTCATAGGATTTTCAATGGCAGATAATTTTGGAGGGGTGAGTTTCTGGGTCTTTCTCCTAAGCCTATAGCTCCTGGTGTTCCCAGGCGGTCTCCCATCCAAGTACTAACCAGCCCCGACCCTGCTTAGCTTCCAAGATCTGACGGGATCAGACACCACAGTGCCACAGCAGCTGCAGGTGTTTAGTCACTGGGGAAAGGAAGAAGATCACCTTCTAAAATCTTGCTTAGGAGCTTGAACTTTGAATTCTCTCTTGGTTTCACCCACTCTTCAGGACACTTCCCTCACCCCCCATGATGCTGCTATTAACTGGAAGGGCAGCCTTTGCACCAAGAGGCAACAGCCTCTCTCCAGAAAAGGGAACACACAGACTCCACTTTCACTTTGGTTCAGCAAATCCCTCCCAAGGACCAAGATATTTTTGGTAATGATTTTACTTAGAGTGTCTTTTTCTCTTCTCTTTGGATGCTAAAATTAACTAAATTTAACTACTAAACCCCTCCAGGAATGTCATTTATTTTTATGTGTTGATCTTGGGTTATTCAAATATAAGAAATATTCCAAAAATGCTTGCTTCTCTGAAGATTAAGAAGAAAAATTTATTGTTAGAAGAAGACATGCTCCAGCATCCACTTTTCAGTACCTTATTAACATCCCTCTCTAAGGCAGCAATGGCCAACTTTCATATCTTCCTAAAATATGCACTGAGCATTAAGCCCCTTAAACTTCTGCTCCAAGAGCTTGGTCCTGGGCTAGTGACCTAAATAGAACCACTCTCCCAGGTGCTGGTAGAGGGGTACCATGGTGATGCCAACTGGGCCCACCACATGGAGCAATTTCTGCAAAAGCACAGCTGGCCATGCCCTTGTCCTGCCCTCTGTGAGCTCATCCCTAAGCCTGTAGCTAGTGTGGTGTTCTTCTTCTTCTCTCCTTTTTTTGTGAGGCCCAACTGGCAGCTGACCACTCAGTGAAGCCCCAGCCTGGCCATAAAGCAGGTGGGCCTGTCTAATGTTCCCAAGAGAACTCCCTCCTCAGTGGTACAGCTAGAAGAACCCATTGTCCCCAAATAAGGCCTTCTCTTTGTTGGTGTTTTTTTTTTTTTTTTAAATAGTAACAATATGGATATGTCAGTTGTTAAGGATAATGACAAGTTACTAGAGGTGAATGCAAGATGATAGACAGGCAGCAAAGTGAAGAAAGTACAAAGCCTTCTCCATGCTTGATTCTCCCTTACCCCATGGCACTAGCTTGGCCATCCAGCCTTGTCTTGGCACAAGGACCCTGCTTTGGAGGCTGAACGTGATGCATTTTTAATATGGCCACTCCTCTAACTTTATATTTGGCTTCACCTCTTGCCCTTGAGATGCCAGACATCTAGGCTAGCAGGGGAAGGAGATGTTAGCTGTGTTCACAAGTGGAGATGCTCAGGAAATTTCCGTCCTGTGACATCCAGGGAGCTTCATAGACCTCCACCCCAGGACCTCTGGAGCATCAGCTCACCTCCTGCAGCACAAACAGCAGGCTCTGCACAAAGGGAAGCCAAGTACCCACCACCCTGCTGAGCCAAGCACAAGCTCTGGGTAAGAAGGGACCGGAAACCAGAGCTCCTAAGCTGCTTTGACCTCTATCTCATCATCAGACCACTGATGTCTGCCTCTTTGTGCATTGATTTGCAAAATATTACCTTAAAAAATGTTGCAAAGGCACCACATTTGGAGAATATACAAAAGCCTTTTTACTTAGCCTTGTCTACTCTCTGGGCCTGTGCTGGTTGGCATCTGTGACAGTCAGTGTTTGTCATTGTTCTTTTGTTCTTTAACATTACTTTCTTTAGTGATTTTGGAAAAGGGAATTAAATGCGTTTCACTTATTAATGCCTGTTTCAAATCCATGTCTGGAAAAACATGCCAAGTAAGTGTGCCTCCAAAAAGAGTAATTTAAATAATGATATTAATTGGAGTATTCTGTCACATAATAAGCAAGGGACTGGATACATTCAAATGCTCAGCAACACGATGGCTAAGCAGGTTATGGTAACCATGAGTTATGGGCCCCATGTATGCATGAAGGCCCATAATTGACTATGCTGATTCTCCAGAATGTTTATGTGAAATGGTAAGCTGGTAAGTGAGCAAAGATCAACTAAACCATATATACATGAGAATTGTAGCTCTGATTACATTAACTAGAACTGAAGCAGAGATGTTAAAATAATATAAAGATCATTAAGTTCTATTTGTAAGCAAATTCCTTACATTAAAAACTTTTCAAGTTGGAAGAACTCATTGTATCCTCATCATTTTTTTTTTCTTTCCTTTTTTTTTGAGTACAGGGAGTTCAACCCAGGGCCTTGTACATGCTAGCCAAGTACTCTACCACTGAGCTCCACTCTCAGCCTCCCCTCACTCCATTCTTTTTTTTTTTTTTTTTTTTTTTTTTTTTTTTTTTTTTTTTTTTTTTTTTTTTTTTTTTTTTTTTTTTTTTTTTTTTGTGGCACTTGGGGGTTGAACCTAGGGCCTCGCACATACTTTTGCAAGTACTGTACCACTAGGCTGCATACCTAGCCCATTTTTTAATTTTTATTTTAAGACAAGGTCTCACTAAGTTGTATAGACTGTCTCTGGCCTCAAATTCATGATCCTCCTGCCTCAGCTTCCCATGTCTCTGGGATTACAGGTGTTCTCTAGGGCACCTGGCTCCTCATCATTTTCTTCAATTAGAGCCTTCAATTTTGAAACTGAAGGTAAGAACTGAACCCAGAAACCTCTTTTACTTTTTCTCTCACAATCTTAAAAGGCAAAAAAGAAATTTCTAAGATTAAGAATGTCAGTCTGTAAACATATGGGCTAGGAATGCTCACTTCAGTATTTATGACACAAATTCCTCCTCATAAATATAATTGAAAATTTCCTGCTCTCTGAAGTGTTCTGTAGGAAGCTTGGGTCATATAAAGGCTCTCTCTGTAATTCAGTATGATGTTAGATTTCCCATCTTGATATCTGGAAATCAAATCTACAGGTTTGTATTATTCACATTTGATGTAGTGTAGATGATTAACAATTCAGACTACCTTACTTAAACCAGAGTCCACATGAAAAAAATTCTCCAAGCTGACAACGTATCAGTGAGTTCTCCAGTGACTTCAGGGAGTCTCAGGCTGAATTGGGTTGTATAAAGTCAGTACCCTGTGGGGAATCAGAATCCCCATCCAGGAGTGTTCTAGGATGCAGGCATACAAGGACTCACGGAACAAGAACGAATGAAGCAGCCTTCAGGTTCAGAGCTGTTATTTATGGGAATCCCCCACTGAGCCCCAAGATGGCCAAGGGGCATTTCATATCACAGTTGCACAGTTCCAGAATCCCACTTATTGGTAACTTTCAGGAATGTGGTGTGGAGTTTCTGCTCATTTCCTGTCCTGTGAAAATGATTCAGACCTTTCAGATGAAGGAATCTTTTCAGGCTACTTAGTCCAACTCTATTCTGATGTCAGAAATCTCTTTCTTGGCAAGACAATGCAAAAAATTAGAGGAAAAAAGACCCAAGACTATAATAGCCATCTATTATTTAATCTTCTTTTCCAATTTGGCAATAATGAATCCAAATAAGACTTCGTTAGTGTTGGTGGACAGAATGTACTCTACCAGCCAATAACTTTTTAATTCTAATTAGGATCAAGGTGACAGCCAAAAGGCTAAATAGAGCCAGACAGCATATTCACTACATACATCACAGCTCTGTCAAAGACACCAGCACTGACATAGAGGACAAAGAGCCTGTCCAGCAGAGGACAGAGCTGCTGATCCTGAAAAATGCAGCCAATGCTTTTAGAGTATAAAGCTACAACCATAAAACTCAGAGTACACTCAAGTGGCAAATGATTAAAAATTTGGGATAATGTTAGAAGAAAAAAACCAACCATATCACTGTTATCAGTTTAGACATGCTGGCCTATCTACAAACACTGGGCAAGAATTCTATACACTTGAACAACACTGGCTCAGGCACAGTGCAATGGCCACTGTACTCTGCTTATAGTCTAGCGGCAAATACCAATAGAACCAAAAAATAGGAGGATCTCAGAAACTCAAAGCTGGGTATTTTCAGATATCAGACACCTAACTCTAGATAAATCACCTAGAAACCCCGGGGGCGCTATTTTTTCTTTTGTTAATACCTAAAGGAGGCCATACCTCTGTAGCGTCCCATCCTGTCAGATCTTGGAAGCTAAGCAGGGTTGGGCCTGGTTTGTACTTGGATGGGAGGCTTCCTGGGAACACCAGATACTGTAGGCTTGGGAGAAGGACCTGGCAACCCACTCCCAAAAAATAATCAGCCATTGAAAACCCTATGAAAAACAGAGAAGCACTAACAATGGTGTTTTGCCTGCTGTACATAAAGTCGCTGAGTCAGACACTGACCCAACAGCACCTAACAACGACAAAGGAATAAGGGAACATGTGGAAAGATGCAGAAAGAGATGTTAAGATATGAATGTTCAGATCATATCTCTCCAGCCCTGCCCCCTCAAGGAAGACAATCTTCCTATAAATAGCTAAAAAAGGGTATGGGGTGGGGAAAGAAAGAAAAAGAGGAAGAATTCCCCTATCCAAGTGAAAACTACAGAAACTATAGAAATAGAGGTTGAAAGCATGCATTAGGTCTCCCAGAGATATTTTCTGTTGTATTTGCTATGATTCTCTACAGTCCAAACATACTCATCACATTGTAGATGCTCAACATATTTTTGTTGAGTGAATATTCCAGCTGTTTTTTGGAAGATACAGGAATGTCTAGTTTGACCTGATACAGTTGACAGTAAACTATTAAGTAAATACTGCTCCATCTCTACCCAAAACCACACCCTAAATTTGCAAAAAGCTATGTTCATTCTAGAATTACCTAAGAATACTTTTAAAACTTTCAAGAGCTACTAAAAGTGAAAAAAAATCAAGTGAAATTCCAGTCATGGGTACCAATGTAGACTTCTAATGCTTTGATGTTCTTGGTGTACCTCTGCTTTTGCCCAATATGCCAATCAAACTCTTGCTAATATTATAGACATTTTAAAGGAAAACTAGCACATATGGCAGATGAGATATTTATCCAGGAAACCCAGGTGACTCTCTAAGTTTTGACCTGGGATTTGAGCTACTTTCTGGTCCTAGCCTAGACCTCAGAAACCAGACGTCAGCACACTGAAGGCAATCTATCTCTTAGAAATAGGCTCCCAATAGCCAATCTTATCAAGACTGATGGAAAAGAAACCCAAATGCTAACTGGTCCATTAAAATGGAAAACAGCCCAGCTAATAAGACTGGCCTCCTCTGGCAAACACATCTTGGATGGGGAAATTCTAGAGAAGGATGAATTTGAAATCTTCAAGTTGCATTAGAATGTGGATTTACCATGAGAGGTCTTAGCCACAAGATTCAGGCATCCAGAAACTCTGGGCCAAAAATGCCTTTTGCATCTTTCCCTACAATAGGGAACACAGAGTCCCAAAGTGAGATAGGACAAATCCTTCAATGAGGGCAGCCCAACTCTGAACAGAATTTGGAAGGGAACTACCAACATTTGCGTCTATGACTATTTCTTTGGGGTGCCTTCACTACTGATTAGTTCCAATTCTAAATAACACATTCTTACCTTAGATGTCAGGCCTGCAGACATACCACTATGGTGTCTGATGCTGTCAGATCTTGGAAGTTAAGCAGGGTAGGATCTGGTTAGTACATGGAAGGAAGACAGCCTGGGAATACCAGGTGCTATAGGCTTAGGAGAAGGACCTGACAACCCACTCCCAAAACACAATCAGGCCATTGAAAACCCTATGAATAGCAGAGAAGCATGAGAATAGTGTTTCATCTGTTGTATGTAGGGTCGCTATGAGTTGGACACTGACTTGATAGCATCTAACAACAATCACCTTAGATAGCTTCATTCTTCCAAAGAGGTCTCAACATAGTAAAGCTCTCAGAGTCTGTCCCTTTACAAAAATTTGTTGTGATCCTATTATGTGCCATGGATCTGGGCAAGGAGGATACAGTAGTGAATGACACCACCGATAAATTTCCCCTTTTTCACGTTAGCTACTCTGCCTCTTTAAGATGACTTTGCACTATGAGCTGATTTTATAGGTTAATTCTCCAAGGCAATCAAATTTCTCATTTGTGACTGTTGCTATTATGTACTGCCTATAAATACAAAAAGCAGGTTATATCTTTCATTAGGATTCTGAAAAGGAGAGAAAAATATTTTTAAGTTCAATGTGTGATTACATGGTTAGAGTTACTAACAAAAACTGAATTTCTAGGTCATTGCTTGAGGTACCATAGTGGTACAATTTCGTCAAGAACTGATAGCCTTGCATTATTCCAAAGGTTAACCAATCCAGAAGACTTCAGAGGAAAATGTTAGGGCCCTGAAATGACCACAGGATTAAGAGTTGGAAGACACATTTCACAGTTGGCTCACCCAGCACCAGCACAGACCAGACAAGTCAGTGGAAGTCTCTTGTCTATCTCATCTTTAAGATGACAAGGTTTGCCTAACTCACCAACGTGCCAATAGCTGGGAAACATCAAGATTTCTCTGATAATAGGAAACAGGTATTACCCTCCTCACCCTCTCCTACAGTGCCTTGGTTTGTGCCCCACACATAAGGATGACTCCAAAAATATTGCCATAGCAAACATGAAACCCATCGTAATGTGACTGCGGCAGCTGACGTTACTCACAGTCCAGAGAAAAAGATTAAAATGTTGTTGCTATTGTTGTTTAGCCATGGGTCCTTTATATACATAAATCACATTATTTTGGTGATGCAGCTGAGTTTGCTCTGATGAGGAGGGAAGGATGTCAGAAAGGGTCCCTGCATCACCCCTCTCTGCTCCTATCCATCTCCAAAGGGTGGCCCATGGAACTAGCATGTCTAGACAGGCAGGTAGATCAAATATTAAAAGTGTCCACTGGTTCTGAAGGGGAAAAAATGGGAGGCTTTTAAGAGTATTATAGTAAAAATTTAAGAGTCCTTATAGAGGGAAATTTATTTCTGGCTATTAACTATTTTAGAGGAAAAACAAAACAAAACAAACCCTCTCCAAACCCTTGCTAAGCTGTCACATACACTGCTAGTCATTTCTGGCCTACTGTTCTGTCTTGTTCATCTTCCCTTTTTAGATTTGCACACCTGTCCTTCTCGTCCCTACTTCTCTCCTCTCTCTCCGACCAACGTCCTTCAAAATGGGCCAGCCAGCCTCCCCATCCGCTCAGCTTCCTCTGGCTTCAATATTAGTTACCTGGACCATCCTCATCTACCTACTTATCATCATTCTCATTCACCAAATCTTGCCAGTTTTCTTCCAATTCCAATCGCTCTCTCACACCATTAGCTGATTTAGTTTAGGATTCTATGTTATTTTTTGTTTGGTTGGTTTTTTTTTGTTGTTTTTAGCCTGGGCTATTGTATTAGGCTCTGGACTACCTTTCATTATAATCATTATAATGATGATAATGTTGTTGTTGTTAGGTGCTGTTGAGTCAATGTCCAACTTACAAGGACCCTTCATACAACAGGCAAAACATTATTGCCAGTACTTCTCTGCTATTCATAGGGTTTTCAATTGTGTATTGATTTTTGGGAGTGGGTTGCCGTGTCCTTCTCCCAAGCCTACAGCACCTGGTGTTTCAAAGCAGTCTTCCAACCAAGTACTAACCAGGCCCGACCCTGCTTAGCTTCTGAGATTTGATGGGATCAGATGCCACAGTGTTATAGTTGCAGACAATGATGATAATAGCTACCATTTATTGGTGTTTGCTATGTATGCTTTGCTAAGAGCTACGCATGCATTCCCTTCTATAATCCTCCCAACCTAACCTGATATTCTTATTCCTGATGTAAAGATCTGAAAGCTGACACAGACAGATTTTACTTACTTGCGAATCATTATCACACACCAAGAGAATGGCTTAGAGTCCATGTTCATTTGACTACAATTTTCACCTTCCTCTATCCTTCTAAAAGCTGTACCCTGCATTACCCAGTTTGATGAATTGCCTTCCTTTCATTAGCCAATTCCCTCCACCTCCTTCCAAACTAATTAATGAGCCAATCCACACAGACTACCTCTGGGACAGTGCCTTCATGCAGTCCTTCATACCACTCCCTCTTCAGGGCTCTCCCCTGAATGTGTTCTCCCTGCTTGAAGATTTTTTACTCACACTTCTCTTTTGGCTACTGATACTTGCTTCCTTATTCTGATAATCTGCAGACATGTGTTATTTTTCTACCCTAGACTATAACTTCCTAGGCCAGGGAAACCTCATCCCCCCACTTTATTTTTGTCCTATTATTTCCTGTAGTAATACTATGCTCTGTACACCATAAATGCTTAATAATAGACTTTGGCAACACAGAATGGATTATCTTAAAGTGATAGCATTTATTCCCCCAAAGAGCAGCTCATTAGATAATTAAATATTTAATCTAATTTCTTCCAGCCCAATTAATGTTATCTATACACACAGACCACAAACACAGACACATGTACACGTGGAATACCCTGTTGTTAGGTGCTGTTGAGTCGAGTCCAATTCATAGCAACCCTCATAGGGTTTCCAATGGCTGATTGTTTTGGGATTGCCTTGGGAGTGGATTGCCACGTCCTTCTGCCATTTTTGTGGTGCTGGAAATTGAACCCGGGACCTTGGAGACTGCAGAGTGGTGCTCTACCAACTGAGCTGAATCCCAGCCCCATGGCATGCCCTAGCTACCTTTAGGTCAATCTGCTGCCAAACACAAAGAGAGGATCAATCTCTCAAATAATTAAAATATAAAGTGGGTCATATTTTTATTTCTGGTATTCTTTGAGGAAAATGACACAATGTTTAATAGCAAATGAAAAATTATTTTGCAAATTTATATCCACAAAGTGTCACCAAACATGGGTCATGCATCTTTCTCTTTTGCATTTTTGATCCTATTGCTATGACTTAGTGTGGTAATTATATTATAAAGCTATTATCTGATGAAATGAAAATGGCAAAATGATTTAAATGCTTGTCTAAAGAGACTCGGTTAAAATATAATTGTGAGTGAAATTACAATGGCAAAATAATTGAAATGCAAGTCTGGAAGGCATAGTTACGAAACCATTAAAATGCTTCTGTTGGGAACTCACACCATTGAGTGAAACCATACACTCCTGGGGACAGTTTTAATTCACTAAAGCAAGCAACATTTACAGACAGATGAAAAAATCTGGGCTCCCATTGTCCTGCAGTGTTATCTACACTTTTGAATGCCACCTGTGGGTTTGCCACAACATTGGGGTGCTGGGATTAGCAGAGAGACCAGTAAGAGAACGCTATGTAACACTGTGTTTCAATTCAGCACCAAGGAGATAAAAGGTGGGAGGACAAGCATGGCTCAGGCTTTTCTGAAATGTTTCCAATATAAAAGTTAGCATCATACCATGAGAACACTTTTCATTCTAAAGTTAAGCCTGCAATGATTAAATATTTGTACAGATGTATTTCTAAGGAGCTACTTCTTGAAACATTCTGCTGATATATTCCATCAGCAAAATCTTGAAAAAATATTGATAACCAGGCTCACACTGATATACTTGCTCACCAAAGGAAATGAAAATAAACAAAACCAAAATACAGTGCTATATACAAAAGAGATCTGCTGAAATGTCAGTCTGATGAATGACCAAGGTTTTTCCTCTGAAGGATGATGAGGTCTGCATTTTGATGGCTGAACACACAAGTGAGTCTACCAACAAAAATATGCAAACCATGTCCCCCTGACTCCCACTCCTTCACCCTTCATAATCTGCTTTCATAGATCCATTTCATCTAGTTAAACAAAAAGAAACAAATACTAAGAGAGGGTCATATAAGAGAAACAAGTGTTAAAGGAATAAAATGATATAAATCCTTTCTATTATAATTATCTCTCTTGTGTTGTTAAAGTTAGGAAACAACATTTAATCTTAATAGCACAGAAAATTTCTCAGCATCAATAATTATAACATTACTTAACAAAGTGACTAGGTTTTCATACAGAGAATTATATACTTTGTATTGCAAGCTTTAGTTGGAAGAGTTCCTTAGAAACATAGATAGTAAGTATTTTTATTTTCTTTTTACAGACTCTGAAACACATTGGTTTTATATGCACATAAACTGTTCCTTGAGGTAGAATTTGTAAAAGAAGTTTGAAAGTCCTCCTGATTTAGAATACCAAGGATTGGAAATGTACTCTTAAACTGCCAGGGACATTCCACTGCATGCATTCTCAGCCACCTTATTTTTCTTTGCATAAATTCAAGGAGTATTAACTACAACTTTGTAAGAATAAGAACCTTAGGTACATGGTAAATTTAATACAAAAATCAAATCTGCTGTCTAGATATTTTGGAAGGAGGTCATTATTTTTGACACATAAAATTTAAATATCAATATAATTTGAAATAGATTTTAAAACACAGGAGGAAATAAAGTTTTTCCAGTTTAGGCATAAAGGTACAAACCTTGAAAAAAATTTTTAAAGTCACCTAGAGAAAATTCTATGGACAAAGCTAATGAAAAGAGAAGCAAACATTCACATAGATTAGAAGAACTGTTGTGCTGTTAGGTGTTGTCGAGTCTGACTCATAGGGACCCTACATACCAAAGACAAAACACTCCTTGACATTGTGCCATGTCTGGCATTATTGTCAGTGCTTCTCTGCTATTCATAGCATTTTCAATGGTTGACAGGAAGAATTAGCAGGACTTGACTTGATGGTACATAACAACAACAACACAACAAAAATATTTAAGCCATGTAAAATTTGAAATCACATTTATCAGTTTTGTAGAATTAACCTCTGTATTTAGAAAGGTATCAAATAAGTTTCATATAAAGATATACTTTTAGAAGTTAACAGAGGAGAAACCAGTGCAAATCTAGTAGCGTCAAATCTCAATGTGCCACATAATGGTGTTTTGTTTAATGACAGGCTGCATATACAATGGTGGTCCCATGAGATTATGTTGCCTAGTGATGCTATAGCCATCTTTGTTTCTGTAAGTACATTCTATGATGTTTGCACATCATGTAATGATGCATTTCTCAGAACGTATCCTGTCATGAAGTGATATATGGCTCATAATAAGTAAAAATACACTGCTCTAACTTATGTATTTATATTATTTTATTTTTGCAACAGGGTCTCACTATGCAGTCCATGCTGGACTGGAACTTACTTCATAGCCAAAGCTGGGCTTGAACTCACAATCTTCCTGCCTCCTCCTTTTGAGTGCTGGGGTTACAGATGTGTGCCACCACACTCAGTTTCTAAGTTACTTTAAAATGCATAAAAATAAGTCAGAATATGTAGGAGATAAAGAAAATACAATAAATGTTAACTACAGAATCCAAGAGGTGGTTATATATAGATGTTTACTGTATAACTATTTTGATCCTTTTGTATGTTTAAGATTTCTTATGATAAAAAATTTTGTTGGAAAAATACTCTAGATGAAAAGTATTTATCCTATACAGAGTTAGCTGTGCTCAACAAATAAGTCATTTTCACAAGTTTTCTTGCTAATACAACACACTCACCTAGCCATCCGGATCCTGAATTTGGTATACACAGATCTGTCTCAGCACTGGGTAGCACAAAGCCAACAACGAACACCTCTACACCATCTGCCATGAGAGCCATGCCCAGGACGAAGAAAAGGGCCCACTGGAACCGGCCATGACCACACTCTTGGATGATCAGCTCATACTGCTGGGCCAGCTCTTCCTCATCAGCTCTCCTCTCCGACTCCAGCTCCTGGCGGTCCTTGTATTCATCTCCCTTGGGCTGCCCCACCGATACTATGCTGTCCTTCCCTTGGTTCATGCTGGGGATGCCCTGGTACTCCCCTTCGTAGATCTCGTCCTCTTCGTCATGACCCTCCGTAGCCTCACTTGAACCTTCATCATCATTGGCCTCCCCGTTGTAGGTTTCTCCCGGTGGGTAATAGTCATCGTCATCTTCTTCATCCTGGAATCGGCTATAGGACCTCTGAGTGTATTCATCCTGGGCCCGGTCCACTGCTTGATTCACTTTCTTCACTGTCTGCTTCTTCACCTCTCTGGCAATGTCCTTGGCACCCTTCATCAGTGAAGTCCTATCCTTGTAGGAATCTTCCATCTTATCTGAGCTGGTGGACAATGAGCAGATGGGAACTGTTCACGGACTATTCAGAGGCTCAGCCCCATCCACATCTTCCACTCGGGGGTCAGAACAGGTCTGCAAAAGAAGAGCCAAAGGAGACACACATTATTCCCTTCTATGGATTTCCTACCATCCATCTCTTTTCAGTGCCCCACAGAGTAAAACATGGAATGAGTTGGGTTTGTTGCTGCAGTTATTGTTGATGATGATGATTTTTTGAGACAGGGTCTCATTACATTGTGCAGGCTGGCTTGGAACTAGTGATTCACCTCCACCTCCCAAGTGCTGGGATTATAGGAGCGCCCCACCAAGCCTGGTTCAGAATGTACTTTTCTGGATTTGATCTCACAGCACATATGGGCACCCTATGCAGGTTCTCTGCTCCAGTGTGATCAGCACCTGGAATATCTAGCATTTTTGCTATTGCTGTCATTTTGTTTTAAGGAGTTTTGCCTCCAGGGCAATGTAAACAGATGTTCTCCTGAAATTGAAACATATTACACATTTAAAAGTGCCCCTGTCTCCAAGGTACTACAATAGAGAAAAACAATATTGGTCATGCACACAGACACATGCCCATGCCACAAAAAGCAAAGTCAGAGTATCAGAAGAAACTTGCTGGATCATCTTTGCTCACACTGGAAAAAGAAAGCAGCTCTTTGTCCAATGCTATCAAACCATAGCTATATTTGTAAAGTTTCATTTTCCTCTATTTTTACTGTGTTTACTGCAAACAAATGATAACAGACTCATAAGGTACCCAAACTGACAATGAATATTTTCCCCTTGTATTAGCAGTTGTATCTGTGGGAGACTGGCAGAGTTCATTAGATGATTTTACAGATGCACTTGATAGTCACTGAATTAGGACATATGGCTTGTTCAGTGGAGGGCTGCCTTCTCAGAGATCACCCAGAGGCCAGGTAAGCTCAATGCTACATACCTTCACAATCTTGCTCTGCAAACCCTCAAGGCTTTCTCTCTATTTTCTTCAAATCTGGAACCACAAACAAACACAGGCACAGACACACACACACACACACACACACACACACACACACACACTCATCCTTCACATGCTCTCCCTCCTACCTTGTGCTGGTACCACTCCTCTTAGCTGTTGTCATGGATACCATAGTATGCAGGTTTCTGTGACCATCATATAGTTTTCCTTCTTACTGATGGCCCCCTATGTCTTGGCTCATTAAATTCAGGTTAACTTCCTCATAACTTACATTTCTCTTGTCTATTGAGCTATCTCTTCTGGTGGCTCAAATGAGCAAATGTCTATCCTTGCACATAGGTAACATAAAGGTGAAAAAGCCTTTCTCCTCTATCATTAATTTCCCAAGTTCTAAGCTGTGGCAGTATTCTAAGTATTAATTTATGTAAAGGTCATTTCTACTTTTCCTATCATACCCAGTATAAAAGACTTCTTGTTAGGTGCTATCATGTTAGGTCCGACTTATAGTGACTCTCACAGGGTTTTCAATGGTTAACTGTTTCAGGATTGCTTCGGGGGTGGATTGTCATGTCCTTTCCCCATTTGTGCAGTGCTGGGGATCAATCTCAGGTCCTCAGAGAGTGCAGAACAGCACTCTACCAACTGAGCTAAACTCCAACCCATAAAATACTTAGTAAGTAGCTATTATAAACATATGCTTAGTGATCATCTAAATATTGCAAACAAACCCAGAAATAAAGACAGAAAGATGGTCCCAAACATTTCTGATAAAGAATACTCAGCCTGTAGTTTGCAGTCTTACTAAAGCAGATTTTTCAGTGCCTTATCATAAATAAGGGCAAGTATGAACACTTATTTTTAAAATTCTGTTTAAAATCAGATGTTTGTAGATGTTTCTATAGGGGAAAACTAGATGAGTGTAGGGGGTCTCTGCATTATTTCTTACAACTGTGTGTGACTAATGATCTTAAAATATATTAAAAAAACAAGGTACATCGTTATATAACAATCTTGGCTATTAACTCAATTCTAAGGCTACTAACTGTGGTAAACTGAAAAATGCAAAAAGTTTGGTTCAGTCCAGAAATCATGAGGAAAATGGTAGGCTGATATCTGTGGTAGAAGGTTATTATGGTTTGGAAATGAAGTATCCCCCAAAAGGCTTATTTGTGAAAGGCTTGGTCCCCAAATGATAGATCCAATTACTGAGAGGCAATCCGATGATGAGGACTCTGACCTAATCAGCGGATTAATCCACTGATGGACTCATAATTTGATGGCATTAATGAGAAAGTGGTGGAAACTTTCAAAAGGGAGGACATAAGTCAGTGGGGACTTATCCTTGGAGGACTATATCTTGTCCTGGGCTCCTCTCTTTCATTCTCTCTGCTTCCTGGCCACCATGAGCTGAGTGGCTTTCCTCCACCACATTCTTCCACATGATGCTGTGCATCACCACAGGTCCAAAAACAATGGAGCAGCTGGCCATGGGCTGCAACCTCTGAAACAGTGAGTCAAAGAAAATCCTTCCTTCTCCTAAATTGCTTCTCTTGGGTCTTTGTCCTGGTGATGAAAAGCTAACTAACACAAAGGTCATGCCTGATCTGAAGCAGCCGTTCTCAAGATGGGGGGGGGGGTCCTACACAGCAGGTGTGGCCCATTAACAACTGCTTATAACATCATCAGTTTTTGTAGACAATATACTTTTGTTTCTGGAATAAACTATAAAGTTATACTGCCTAGTATGTGCCAGGCTGTGATTCAATGAAAACCAAAATGAAACAAATCAGATTTAGTGCCTCCTGTATGCCAGACATTGTGCTAATAGCTTCATGTACATCCTTTTATTCTCTTATTTAATCCTTACTTCAATCCTGTAAAATACATGTTATGGTCCCCATTTTACAGAGGAGAATATTAAAGTTTGAGGAATATACGAGCCTAAAGTTGTCAGAGAAGCTGGGACTGAAGCTCATCTGTGTCTGACTCCATCCGTGCCTTGGCCTCATCTGCCTCAGGTGGTACTCCTGTTGTGTTCTTAGTAAGCACTCTAGCCTTCTTTCTACTTTTTTTTTTTTTAAATCATGACTGAATCTCACTATGTAGCTCAGTCTGGCCTTGAACTTGAGATCATCCTGCCTCAGCCTCCCAAGTGCTGGGCTTGCAGACCTGCACCACCACATCCAGTTCTAGTCATTTTCTTTTCCTATAATAGAATTATCATTAAAACATCTTCTCTGAATCATCTTGTAGGCTCTTACATAAAAAAAAAGTTGTAAAATCTTTTATTGGTGATGAGCTTTATGTAGAGAGTAACTCTAAAATGTGTTGATCTTTGTTTAGATAAACTACTCCAAGGTTGTGGCTGTACTTCAAAAGATGATTTAATCATGCTAGATAAGATGCTAGGGCTGGGATTTAGCTCAGTTGACAGAGCGCTGCGCTGCAGTCTCTGAGGTCCCAAGTTCGATTCCCAGCACCGCAAAAATTGGAGAAGGACCTGGCAATCCACTCCCAAGTAAATCTCGAAACAGTCGGCCATTGAAAGCCCTATGAGGGTTGCTATGAGTCGGATACCGACTCGACGGCACACAACAACAACAACAACAACAACAACAAATAAGATGCTAGTGGGCCAGGAGGGCAGGGAAATAAGCACAATCATAAAACTCTTACAACCTCCAAGAACACATGATGTCCCTTCTCTCATTCAAATAGCTCTTCTTCACCATGAAATAAGGGTAATATAATTTGCCTACAGTGTTGTAAGTATTAAGTGACTTGCTATTTACAGTTTTTAGGACAGGATTTGACATATGGTAAGTCAGGATCTCCAAAAGCAAAGCCTCCCACCAGGAGCTGGGTGCAAGTCATTTATGACCGAGTAAGGGAGAGGGGGAGCAGGTCAGGGAGGAGCAGGGAGGAAGAAAGACTGCAGTTTTAATTAGATCCCCAAGGAGTGAGCTTCTGCTGGGTCCTGCAGAGGAGCTCCAGAATGTAAAGGATGCCTCAGACTTACTCTCCATCCAAACCGAAGGTGCTGGGCTCTCACACCTCCATAACTGTCAATTTTCACCTAAGAGCCACCCAGGTAGGAACCTGGAATACAAGTGCTTGCAGTTTTCTGTGAGGAAAGGCAAAGCAGTTCCAGTAGCCCAACAGCAACCCTCTGAAGAAGAGGTACAGGTGCTGGCAGATGGCGCAAAGGCACACAGAAGCAGGGAGAGGAGAGCAGAGACAACCAAAGGGATCCAAGAGGATCAAGTAGTGCATGGACAGCATCTCCTCCAATAAGCATTTAGTGATTTTTTTTTCAGCAGTACTGGAGATTGAGCCAAAGGCCTTGTGTGTGCTTGGTAAGTGCTCTACCACCGAGCTCCATCCCTGCCCCAAAATTCTTGTTCAGATGCTCTGCTCATGCTAAGCCTTAGGACCCATAACTGATTAATAAATTATGTAGAACTGTCTGTTTAAACCAAATAACATTCACAGTAAAATGTAGCTGACACATTTAAATATATACAATCATTTTGCACAAATGTATAAAATACAAGAAGTTCCACACATAAACAAGAGTTATTCTGGCAAAACAAAGTTCAGAGGGTTTTTTTTTTTCCTTCTTTGGTGGTTCATGACAGATAGCATGTATCCAGCAACACCACATGCTATTTAGAAACTATCCCACATGTGTTTCCACCACTCGTGGTGACCACACATTCAATCTTTTCTTCTCCTTTACCCTTATCATCACCATCGTCAAAAGATCTTAGAAAGCTTCTCTTCCACAAAACATTCTAAAATTTTCTAGATTCTGACAGAATCCAATTTTCTCATAGCTGTACTTATGCAGCTTTAAAGTCCTTGTGCACTCATAGCTAACCTATTCCCTGGTGAGCCATGGGCTAAGCACTTCAAATGTATTATCACCCACTAATCCTCACAAGGGGCTAGGATTTAGCTCAGTTGGTAGAGCATTGCTTTGCAGTCTCTGAGGTCCCGAGTTTGATCCTCAGCACCACAAAAATGGGAGCAGGACATGGCAATCCTCTCCTGAGGCAATTCCAAAACAGTCAACATTGGAAACCCTATGAGGGTCACTATAAGTCAAACATGGGCTGGGATTTAGCTCAGTTGGTAGAGCGCTGCACTGCAGTCTCTGAGGTCCCGAGTTCAATTCCCAGCACTGCAAAAATGGGAGAAGGACCTGGCAATCCACTCCCAAGGCAATCCCGAAACAGTCTGCCATTGAAAACCCTATGAGGGTCGCTATGAGTTGGATACCGACTCGATGGCAACTAACAACAATGCAACAATAAGTCAAACACAACTCGATGGCACCTAACAACAACAATCCTCACCACAATCCAGGTGGGTAGTTACTATTAAAATCCTCATTTTACAAATGGGGAAAATGGAACCTGCAGAGTTAAGAATTCAAACCTAGACAATCCTACTCCAGAGTCCAACCATTTAACCCTCACAGCTGCTACCTTTTCATGGAAATGGGAGTATGTGACAGAACAGAGATCCGAAACAGCAAAGCTGATAGAAAAGGCTCTATGCTGATAGCATAACAATGGTCTGCCCTAAACTACTTGTTGATGCCTGGTGTGCAGTGACTGGGCAGAAGGGCTCATTATGAAAGAAGGGTGGTGTTGCCAGGGGCAGGGAGAAGACAAGAATGAGGAGTTATTCTTTGAAGCAGTGGTCCCCGATCTTTTTTGGCACCAAGGGCTGGTTTGGTGGAAGGCTATTTTTCCAGCGATGGAGGGTGGTGGTTTTGGAATGATTCAAGCAATGGGGAGTGGCTGTCAATACAGAGGAAGCTTTGCTCTTGTCTGCCACTCACCTTCTGCTGTGTGGTCTGGTTCCTAATAGGCTGAAGACCTTACCAGTTCTAGGGCCTGGAGCCTGCAGACCCCCAATTTAAATGGCATAGAGTTGCAGCTTTACAAGATGAAAACAGTTATGGAGATGGAAGGAGGTGATGTTGTACAATATTATGCATGTATTTAATACCACCAATGTACACTTAAAGTGATTAAGTGGTAAGTTTTATGCTTATTTTATCTTGATAAATATACTGGGGAAAATATAATAATTGGAAAATTCAGAAAGTCACAACCAAAAACAAAAACCATGTGTATTTCTACTACCTAGATATTCCTGGAGCTGGGGTTTAGCTCCGCTGGTAGAGTGCCTGCACTGCACTCTGAGAACCTAGGTTCGATCACCAGCACTGCAAAATGGGAGAAGGATGTGGGAATCCACTCTCAAAAACAATCCCCCCAAAAGTCAGCCATTGAAAACCCTATGACGGTTGCTATGGGTTGGACCTGACTTGACCGCAACTGAAAACCACAACAAAGATACCCCTACTATTAGTAATCAGCAATTATACTTCCAAATTTATACTATGAAGATATACAAGCATAAGATTTAGATCCCACTATACATCTGCATTTGAAACCCTTTTCAGATTTCTCTACTTTCTCTAACTTTTTTGATGTGAAATTTCCCATTTGTTGGGTTAGTGAATATCTCAGACAATACAGGACTTCATCTCATGTTTGGTAATTCTAGCTGTCAGCAAATCTTTTAGAGTAATAGTTCTCCAAGTGTGGTCTGGAGATCGCCAGAAAACCCCTAAGACCATTAAAGGGACCACTGAGGTGAAAGCAATATCATAAAAGTAGAAAGCTATCATTAGACTTTTTCACTCTCATTTGTTCATGAATGTTCAGAAGCTACCTAATATGTAGTGACCACATTACTCTGATGGCTAATGGGATATATGCTTATAGACTCTTGTGTTTAAAACAGGTTCTCAGGTTTAGTTTCTAATTATGGTAAATACCAATACAAAAAACCCACAAAAAAATGAGAGCTCTTTTGTCATTAATAGTTTTTTTTTCCCCCAGTACTAGGGTATTGAACCCAAGGCCTCATGAATGCTAGGCCAGTGCTCTATCACTGAGCTGTACCCACAACCCTGTCATTACTTTTTATCTTAAGACAGGGTCTCACTAAGTTGCACAGGATGCCCCTTGAATTCATGATTCTACCGCCTCTGCCTCCTGAGTCACTGGGATTACAGGCCTGTGCCACAGCACCCACTGTCACTGATAATTTTTAAGATTGAAAGTGAGTCCTGAGACCAGACCCAAATAACCAGAACCACTCCTATGGCATCTGTTACTGCCTGGACCTTGCATTGTGGAGGTTTTACTATAGATTTTTTTGTTTTCTGTTTTTCCTGAAAGGCTTTGAATTTCCCTCTGCTAGAGCCCCGCATGGGTGACAAACTGCTGACCTAGTCTGTCTATCAGTAGCTAACAATAGTCCTGGATTTCCACATTGTGCCAAGATACTGGAAGGCTTAGGGTTTCCCACCTTTGTATACTATGGATACTTGTGGACAGTCCTGTCTCCCAGATGGGGGTGAGCAGTGTGCTCCTAGTTCTCAGTCTGCCTACTGACCATGTACTGATTAAAACCTGGAATGCATAGTTTCAGCTTACACACAATGCTTCTATGTCTTCCTTTTCCATTTCTGGTAGCTGAGACTTTCTCTCCCTTTTAACTAAGCTCAGCCATTTATTATCTAAACAATGCTTTGAAATATTATCCTTGCATGTGAACTAGGTGGTGAGGTTGTGGAGAGAGGATTTGGTATGCGCTCAATCCACCATCTTGACCCACAGATATTTTTCATAATTTGCCTTAATATTGAAAAAATTCTCATGTTTTTAAATATTATTCTACCATTTTTATTTTTGGCACACAATAATTTATTTAACTTATCTCTTGTCACTGGGCATTTAGGCTGTTTACATTAAATTATTAATATTATCAATATGTAAAAATTTCTGAGGCCAAAAGGAAAACCTAGTTTTTGATCATTTGTATTATCATATTGCTCTTCAGAAATTATGAAATTTATAACTTCCAGAAGCATGTAAGAGGTCTCTTATTTCCTTGCCTTCTCACCTATATCAGAAGTTATAAATTCAGATGAGTGAAAAATGATGTTTTATGATTTTAAATTGCATTTGATTAGTCATAAAATTGAATTTTTCCTGTAAAATCCTTTATCCTTTTCCCATTTTTGTATTGAGGTTTACAGTGGGTTCAACTATGGCCTCTAGAAAGATACACCTGTGTCCTAACCTGGAAAGCCTGTGAATGGTACCTTATTTGGGGAAAGGTGATTATATTAAGGATCTTGAGATTAAATTATCCTAGATTATCTGGATGGGCCCTAAATCCAGTAATAAGTGTCACTGTTAGAGACAGAAGAGAGGAGACACGGAGACAGAGAAGAGGGCCATGTGAAGAGGGTGGCAGAGATTAGAAAAAAATTCTGACATGTATTAGTATCTCTTCAGTTTCCGATTCTATTCCATTGATGATTATCTACTATTACCCTTATAACCATTTGCTAGTTTTAATTTTTAACACTTTGTTATAATTTTTAACATTTATCAATGCAAGTACCCTTCATGACTCATCCTTTTGAAGTACTTATTGATTGTTCTCATTTATTTTCTCTTCCAAATAAGCTTTGGAATTATTTAACCATTTTTCAAAGGAAATTTTCATTAATACTGTATTAAGTTTATAAATTAACTCCAGAACAAAAAGTATTAAGTCATCTCATCCAGAAATATGATAAATCTATTATTCAAGCCTTTTCAATGTTCTTTTCTTTATTTCTCTCTTTCTTTTCTTTTTTCTTCCTTTCTTCCTTTCTCCCTTCCTTCTTCCTTTTCCTCCTCCTCCTCATTCATTTTTTTCTTTTCATACTGGAGGTTGAACCTAAGGCCTTGGGCATGCTAGACAAGTGTTCCACCACTGAGCCACACCCTTTTGAGACAGGGTCTCCTTAAATTGCACAAGCTGCCTCTAGCCTTGAACCCACAATTCTCTGCCTTAGCTTCTTGTGTAGCTGGGATTGCACATATATGCCATGATACCCAGCTTATTTTCTTCTTATTGTGCCAATTATTTAGTGAATGATACACACACACACACACACACACACACACACTTATTTTAAATTTATATATGCATTCATATATTTTGTTATTGGTGTCTCAGAACCATGCTGTATATTCTGGCCATAGACTTTTCTGCCAGACCCATCATATGGGGCAGGAAGCATGCTATCTCTTGAAGCAAGTGTCAGCATCTGTGGGGAGCACCACACTGAATTTCCATCATGGAACAGAGCAAGCAAGCTCCACATCAGATTTGCCAGAGGATAATTCAGACAGGGAAGGATCTGAGCCATGCTAACCATCTTGGCTCAGCTTCCCTCTCTGGGCCCTTCTGGAAACTTAGGCCCTTTCTTCCCTGATACTGTGTTCACAGAGGCAGCTCTGCAAAAAGACCAGCCAAGTCTACAGTTGAGGCTGGGGAAAGGGCAGGGCTCCTGGATTCCATCTCCAAATTGTCACCAGGATCTCATCACCTTTTGGGGAAACCAGATCCCCAAGGAGCATCCAAATAATCTGCATTCTGAAGCATAGTCAGCTACAAAACTGTCACTATAATTCTTACCCTTAAATATCAGTGAGATATTCTCTTCCATCAAATGTCCAGTGACATTCTAGCAGTTGGTTCCCCAGCATTAAACAGAGACTGCCAGATTTGAAAGGGATCATCTGTGAATGTGGTAATAGTTTCTCAAAATGAACGTGGTCAATTAAGCCTCTTTCTCTGAGACTTAAGAATCATGTGAGGGAAACTCAGAGAAGCCAAGCCAGGCACTGAGTTCCTTCCAGGAAGTCAGGCATTGGGAAGAGTAGCTGGGGTAGTGAAGAGACAAAAAGGGACTTCCCTCCTCAATTCTGCTTGTCTCCCAGGGACTAGATTAAAACAGTGCCCAACAAGATCCAATCATTCATTCAGCAAGTGTTTATCGAGTACCTATGATATGGCAGGCTCTCTTCTGGAAACTGAAAATCAGAGACTGAACAAAACACACGACATCCCTGATTGTATAGTGTTCTCTTTCTAGCAGCAAGAGAGATAATAAGACAAAGGAACAAAATACCATGTAGTGACGAGTGCTATAAATAAAAATAAAGCAGGGTATGGGGTTAGGATAGCTCTGTCCCACAGAACCTTCCACAAAGATGGAAATGTCTTACATTTGTGCTGTCCAATAAAAATGTTGTTGTTAGGTGTCATTGAGTAGGGTCCGACTCATAGCAACCCTATGCACAAGAGAACAAAACACTCCCTGACACTGCCATGCATACAAGCTTTTTTTATGTTCAAGTACATTGGTGCAGCCACTGTGTCAATCCATCTAGTTGAGGGCCTTCCTTTTTTTCATTAACCCTTCACTCTTCCAGGCATGATGTCCTTCTCCAGAAATTGGTTGCACTTCTTCTAGGACAGATCTATTGGTCCTTTTGGCAGTTCATGGTATATTCTATATTCATTTTTAGCACCATAATTCAAAAGCATCAATTCTTCTCCTGTCTCCCTTATTCACTGTCTAGCTTTGACAAGCATAGATATGATGCAACTGAGTTCAGAAACCATCTCAAAAATACATTTGATGCATTAGATATTAATGATTAAAGACCAGACGAGTTGTGGCATGACATCAAAGACATCATTCATGAAGAAAGCAAAAGGTTATTTAAAAGACAGGAAAAAAAGAAAAGACAAAATTACACATCAAAAGAGACTCTGAAACTTGTCCTTGAACATCAAGTAGCTAAAGTAAAAGGAAGACATTATAAAGTTAACTAAACAGAAGATTTCAAAGGACAGCACAAGAAGACAAAATCAAATGTTATAATGACATGTGAAAAGAGCTGGAGACAGAAAACTAATAAAAATAGGAAAACTTAAATTGAAATGGCCACACATGGTTAGTAGCTGCCCTATTGGATAGTGCAGGGTTATAGAGTATAGGAGGTGCTGCTATTCTAGGAAGAGTGGTCAAGGGGGAACATCTTGAGCAGATGAAACTTGAAGAGAAGCCCAATTAAGGCTGAGACATAAGCCATGCTGCTACCCAGGGCCTCAGACATGGAGAACAGCAAGAGCAAAGGCCCTTAGGTGGAGAATGGCAGGGAGGCCTTGCGGCTGATAAGCATCAGTGAGAAAATGTCAAGGGAATTGTCTGGAGTCACAGGGCCACAGAAAGGGCCTTGTGTTTTATTCTAAGATGAGTTTAGAGTAGGGAAGTGCATTAGTTCATTTTCCATTGTTATAACAAGATATCTGAGGCTGTGTTAATTAATAAGAGGTTTATTTTAGCTCACAGCTTGGGAGCATAAAAGTCCAAGATCATGTGTCCCATGTATTTGGCCTGTGGTCAGGGTCCTCGGCTGCATCGTAACATGGCACAGAACCAGGAAGGGAAAGGGCTGTGTACAGAAGAGATTAAGCAGTGAGATAAGAAACTAGAGACCAGGGAAAGGCCAGCCTTGCTCTTCTTATAATAACCTGCTCTTGTGGGAACAAACTCAGTGAGATCAGTATTAATCTCTCTGAAGGGCAACACTCTCATGACCTAATATTCACCAGATCCAACTCTAATGTACTTCTCCACCTCTACCCTACCACTCTGGGGACTGAGCTCCCAGCACAAAAACCCTGGGAGTACAAACCCTGTCTCCGCCTTGTTTAAACCAGATCTAGAAGAATATGGCTTAGTGGAGTACAAAACAAGATTTCCTTTAGGACCTGATTTGCCTAATTATTGGTGACACCTTCTTATTCACTAAATCTCATGAGTCCTGCTCTTTAACATTTGCTATCAAGTTTATTGTGACTTCAATCATCTTACAATGAACTGACAACAACAGAATCAGGGCATCAGGTTCTTAATGCCTTTGACAGGTTCAAGGAGGAGGACAATATTTAGAGGGGAAGTTCCTCAATACAAATAACAATCAAAGAGAAATATCCAACCCAAAGTTGTCCCTTGTTTTTGTTGTTGTTAGGTGCCATTGAGTCAAGTCCGACTCATAGTGACCCTCATAGGGTTTTCAATGGCTGTTTCAGGATTGCTTTGAAGTCGATAGCCAAGTCCTTCTCCCGTTTTTGTAGTGCTGGGGTCTCAGAGAGCACAGAGTGGCACTCTACCAACTGAACTAAAACCCAGCCCAAGTTGGCCCTGGTAGGTGCTTAATAAGTACCTGTAATCATCTACCTGTCTTCACTTCCACACTCACTCAATCTCTCATCAAAGCTACAGCAAAAGAAGACTAATTTAGATTTCCTCTGTTTGCCTATAGGGCTAGGATTTAGCTCAGTTGTTAGAGTGCTGCGCTGAAGTCTCTGAGGTCCCGAGTTCAATTCCCAGCACCGCAAAAATGGGAGAAGAGCCTGGCAATCCACTCCCAAGGCAATCCCGAAACAGTCAGCCATTGAAAACCCTATGAGGGTCACTATGAGTCGGATACTGACTCCACAGCACCTAACAACAACAATAACAACTGCTTGCCTATAACCAAAAGTAGAAGTAAAAGAAATTGATCCAACCTATAAATTACAGATCTCTATTTTGCATATCTGAAAGTTGGCTACAAAGCTAATCAAATACTGGTTTTGAGCAATTACTTAGAACCAAAGATGGAAACTAAAAGCAGTTGTATCCTCCATTCATTATCTCAAATGTGGAATAGATGCACAGTTGTTTCCAAATCTACACAGAAACTCTATATCCCTTGGGTAAACAGGTGTCCTAGGCATGTTAAAATGACCTAAGTTCTTAGACAAAAACAATGATCTTGTTTATGAGTCAGAAACACACCTGGGTTCCAATACTGCCTTTGCCTCTTACTAGCTTTGTGACATCAGTGCAAAGTAGGAAATAACAATGCTGCTGTGAAGTCTGTGATATCAAAAAGGCAAAACTGTACACAGTGCCCACTCAGTGTTAGTTTACTTGAAATTAAAGAATAAAAGAATGTAATTTCTAAATGGAACTCATCATCCAGCAGTGATAATGGTGGTAATTTCCTCTTGAGAAGGGAGAAGTGATTATTAATGTTGATTCTCGTGTCCTTCCCCAGCCTGTGAGCATGACCCAGAGTTGAGAAGCCAAAGCAGGCTGTCAGGAAAGGCCCTCCCCAGGGCTTGCTGCTGCTTCTGAGTGACATGCCCTGAGGTTCAGCCTACAGAGGAAAACTCGAGGAAGAACGTCTATTTGTCTACCTGTTCTGTCTGAGGGAACCAGGGCAATGTGATTAGCATATCTGTAGGGTTTTAATGCAATTTAAAAGCCTAGCAAATGTATCAAGTCTGCCTCATTCATATTACATTGATCAGCGCCAAAGATTTTTTCCTGAACCTCAGTTAACTCCCAAGTTATCAATGAAAGGAGGAAACAGAGCCCTCCAGGGATGATACATTTCTTCCCCACTCCTTACTGTCTGGAAATGACAAATCTTCTCTTTATGCTTTGTCCAGGTTTTACTTAGTAAATATTTCATTTTGGAAGATTTCTGGGGATGGTCATAGGAGCAGCTGCCTTTGTTAACTTCAGCAGCTCCTGAGCACCATGACGTAAGCCTCAGGGCACTGACCCCGTGGGATCCTCTTTCATTGCTTCCCTGGCCTATGGCTTCTAGAAGGGAGGTGCCAAAGACTCCCTGAACACCCCCACCAGTCCTCTGTGGCTCAGCAAGGGCACGACTTTGGGACCAAGGAACTTATTGGTGAACAAGTCCCCACAGAGCCATCCTCAAAGCAAGAGAACTGTAGCATTAATATACTCAGTGTTCTACGTTCTGGCCAGGGTTCTGTTGATATGCAAGACCTCTGTGTGCTGAGAGAACACTATTTAAGGCAGGTCCATACTGCCAGGAACTCTGTGTGTGTGTGTGTGTGTGTGTGTGTGTGTGTGTGTGTGTGTGTCACAGAGAGAAAGAGAGACAGAGATAGAGACAGAGACAGACAGAGCGCACATGTGTATGTGTAACTATGAGGAGGGAAGTATAAATCTGTGCATTAGGAAGAGCAGCATAAAAAGTCAAGGTAACCACTGAAGAATGGGTGCTTTCTCCTTTCTTTTCCAATAAAATTTTCTTCTTTATTGTATTTGGGGAAAAGAGCTGCTGAACTAATTCAGATACAGATTATAAATAAATGATTAAGAAATTCCTGTAGTATTTCTCCCTTCTGAGATACTTCTTTCTTAATTTCCTAGTCCAAAGAAATGTGCAAATTGTGGATTTTCAAGCTCAGTATTTGGTTATACAAGTTAGATATTGGGGAGCAGGATGAACTTTTTAGGTTAAAGCCTCCCACATGGGCTATTGAATATTACAGCAGTCAGGCTGTATGTATGAGAACACTTGGTCCCCAGCGGTGGCACTGTGTGTGGAGGCTATGTAAACCTTCGGAGAAGGGACTTTAATTTTGCAGAAGATGCTCCCTGGGGGTCAGCCTTTGAAGGTTTTCATCTGGAGCCCAGTTCTAGTCATTCTCTGTGCTCTGTTTCCTGATCATAGAGATGTGAGGTTCTTTGCCAAAGGCCCTACCACCTGCTACTGCCCTGCGTTGCCTACCCTGCTACCATTATGGACTGATCCTCTAACCATGAGCCCCCAGTAAACATTTCCTCCCGTAAGTTTGCTTCAGTCGATGTCTCTGCCACAGTAATTAACTGGCTGATTAAAGCACCTCCAGGTGCTGAAAGACTCATTCTTGTCAAACTGTTCAGTTACTTGGGCTTTGGCAGAATATTTGAGACATCTGGAGTTTGAGGATTTTCCTACAAATCTGAAAACTAAACAAAGGAAAACAAAACAACAACAAAACAGCAAGTGAACTATTTTCCTTTTGGATGAAAATGGTTCCACCTGCTTCAAACTGAATTTTCTACATAAATAAGAGCTTTCAGTTCTAATGCCTTAAAAGATCCTAAAAGGTTCTCTAAATTTAAGGAGGGTCAAGCAGACCTATCTGTTCCCTCTAAATCCTGTCCCCACTCCTCCAAATGTCTTCTCATGTTGTATAATACAGAAATTGCAGTATAGGCAATGATCAATTCTCAGCCCTTGGTGTGCAGGGATAACCAGTTGTCTAATATGTTTGATCTCATCCTGGCTTCCAGAATTCAGTTTCTAATTTCTCCATAAAATGTCCATAAGGAGACCAACAGAGAACAACAGAGCTGCCCTGCAACATTAGTGCTGACCAGCTGGCAGACTCACCCAACCCTCACCACTCACTTCTGTACATCAGCCTCCTAGCCTGTGATCAAATGTGTGCATCAGCCCAAACACAAGCCAGAGGCTCATGGACCTGCTCTCAATTGTCCAACCCTAAAGAGTAATTTTATAAACCCTGAGGGTTGGCTGAGTTTGATTAATAGCCTCTTCAGGGACATGCCTCAGCCTGGGAGAGTGTGCTGACAACTAACTTCATATGCGAGGAAAGCGATTCTGCCCAAGTAGATTACTACTGATGTTACATTGCCCATGACCCTACTTCCTACAGTCAAATGACACTGTCTACCCACACAATCTATCCACTTCCCAATAAATGCAATGAACCTCTATGCCCTGATTTCAACTAAATGGGCCCTCCTCTGCTTCCCTCTCATGTCTCTTCCAACCCAGTTCAGCCCCTCTCGTAGCAGCAACATAATCCCACAGCTTCTACCCTGTTACACAGAGTTCCTTACCTAAAGATTTCAAGAACTACACAAGAAAGTCCTTTGCAACATGCATTATTTAAAAACACTTCATTGTTTGGCACAGATGAACACCACTTACAATTGTTGTCTTTGTTGTTGTTGTAAGGTGCTGCCAAGTCGGGTCCAACTCATAGTGACCCTCGTAGGATTGTTAATGGCTGACTGTTTTTCAGGATTGCTTTGGGAATAAATTGCTATGCCCTTCTCCCATTTTTGTGGTTCTGGGGATTTTAGGTGATTAAAAATACAGTGAGAAGACATACTTCTGGAGAACTGGACTGTTGATGACAAAATGTAAGCCCTAATGGCTATCCTATCTCTATGAGAATCAGAGTTGATTTAAGTCACTTAAAATGTCTTTTCTCCATGCAAACCATTGTACTAGTTTCCTGGTATAAACAATATTCCAAGTAATAAAGTACCACAAACTAGATAGCTTAAAACAGCAAACATTTGTAATGAAACCTATTAATTTGTACGCTAATGTTAAAAATTGCTAATATAAAAGAGAAAACAGCCATAGACAATTCTTAAGCAAATGTGTGCCAGTGTTCTAATAAAACTTTATTTACCAATAAATAAATAAATAAATAAATAAATAAAAGCAAACAAAGAGACATTTCTTGTCTTCCCAGTTCTGGAGGCTAAAACCAGAAATCAAGGTATTAGCATGACCATGTTCCCTTTGAAACACATACAAGTATCCTTCTTCGACTCCTCCTGGCTTCTTATGGTTGCCATTGACACTTAACAGTCTTTGGCTTGGACCTGTATTATTCCACTCTTCACCTGTGTTGGCACGTGGCATTCTCTCTCTGTGTCTACATTCCAGTTTTCTCTTCTCATAAGGACACCACTTATATTAGGGCCCACACCAGTGATCATCTCTTAAGGTCACATGCAAAGGTCCTAATTCCAAACAAGGTCGCATTTACACCTACTGGGGGCTAGGATTTCAA
This sequence comes from Pedetes capensis, assembly GCA_007922755.1. Classification (NCBI taxonomy): domain Eukaryota; kingdom Metazoa; phylum Chordata; class Mammalia; order Rodentia; family Pedetidae; genus Pedetes; species Pedetes capensis. Next base: position 95,464 of record VMDO01003215.1, read on the forward strand.
GTTATCTTTTTGGGGGGACACAATTCAACCCATAATGACATCCTATTAGAGAAATGATCATATAAGAAATGAACCCATATTTGATCACACTTAAGAAGAATTATCACCCCCCCCCAGCCAGTCTCACCAAAAGAAAGGAAAGGCCAAAATTGAAAAAAATTAAAGATGAGAATGGGGTCATAAACACCTATACCAACAAAATCCAGAAAACCATCAGAGAATACTTTGAGAATTTGTACTGGTCCCCCCCAAAAAAAAAACCCAGAAGAAATAGAGAAATTCATTAATACATATGAATCATCAAAATTAAGTCCAGAGGACATAAACAATGTAAACAGACATATTATGTACATCAAAATAGAGAAGGTAATAAAAAGCCTCCCAACAAAGAAAAACCCAGACCCAGATGGGTTCACAGCAGATTTCTATCAAACCTTCAAAGAAGAATTAACACCTATTCTCCTTGAAATATTTCAAAAAGTAGCCGGGTGCGGTGGCGCACACCTGTAATCCCAGTGACTTGGGAGGTGGAGGCGGGAGGATCGCAAGTTTGAGACCAGAGTCAGTCTGCATAACTTAGTGAGACCCTATCTCAAAAAGTAAAAAAATGGGCTGGGGTTGCAGCTCAGTGGTCCAGCACTTGCAGAGCATGCAAGCACAAGGCCCTGGGTTCAACCCCCACTACCACACACACACACACACACACAAAAAAAAAAAAAAATTTAGAAAAGGAAGGGGCACTCCCAAACTCATTCTAAGAAACAACCATCACCCTGATACCAAACCTGGGCAAGGACACTTCAAAGAAAGAGAACTATAAACTAATTTGCCTGATGAACATCTATGCAAAAATACTCAACAAAATCTGGCAAACTGAATTCAGCAACACATAAAAAAGATTATACAACATGATCAAGTAGGCTTCATGCCACACATGCAAGGCTGGTTCAACATATGAAAATCAATCAGTGTAATTCAATATATCAAGAGACTTATAGGCAGAAATCACATAATCATGTCAATTGATGTGGAGAGGGCCTTTGACAGAGTGCAACACCTTTTCATGATAAAAACCCTGGAGAAGTTGGGCATAATAGGGGAAATACTTCAACATCATAAAGGCCATTTATGACAGACCTACAGCCAATATCATATTAAACAGGGAAAACTTAAAACTATTTCCTCTATAATCAGGAACAAGACAAATGTGTCCACTCTCTCCTCTCTTATTAAATATTGTGGTCAAAGTCCTAGTTAGAGCAATCAGGCAGGAGAAAGAAATCAAAGGGATACAGATAGGTAAGGAAGCGGTCACATTAAACTTATTTGCAGACAACATGATCCCTTACCTAAAGGACCCCAGAAATTCCTCTAGGAAACTCTTAGACCTAATTAACTCCTTCAGCAAAATAGCAGGACACAAAATTAACACTCAAAAATCAGTAGCCTTCCTTTATACCAATAGTGAACAGGAAGAGAAGGAAATTAAGGCAACAATCTTTTTCACAATAGCTCACCAAAAAATTAAATATTTAGAAATCAATCTAACAAGAACATGAAGATCTCTGAAAAACTTTAAAACATTAAAGAACGAACTCACATAGGATACTAGAAGATGCAAAGATCTCCCCTGCTCATGGGTTGGGAGAAACAATATTATAAAACTGGCTATACTACCAAAAGCAATTTATAGATTTAATGCAATTCCCATTAAAATTCCAATGGCATATTTTTCAGAAATAGAAAAAAAAATCCAAAAATCCATATGAAAACACAAAAAGACCATGTATAACCAAAACAATCTTAAGCTGCAAAACTAGTATAGGCAGGATCACAATACCTGACTTTAAACTATACTACAGGGCTATAGTAGCAAAAACAGCTTGGTACTGACACAAACATAGTCTTGAAGACAAATGGAACAGAATTGGAAATACAGAGATATACCCATGCAACTACAGCCACATGATCTTTGACAAGGTGCTTAGGATGAACAATGGAGAAAAGATGGTGCTGGGAAAATTGGATATCCATCTGCAGAAAAATGAAAATAGATTCATATCTCTCAATTTGCATGAGTTACCTTAAAATGGATAAGAAACCTCAACATAAAAGCAGAAACCTTAAAACTACTAGAAGAAAAGATAGGAAACACACTCCAACACATAGGCATAGGTAAGTATTTCCTTATCAAGACTCCAATCACTCAAGAAATGGCACTAAAAATTGACAAATGGGATTATATCAAATTAAAAAGTTTCTTTACAGCAAAGGAAACGATCAACAGAGTTATGGAAGAGTCCACTGAATAGAAGAAAATATTTACATCCTACACATCTGACAGAAGATTAATTTCTAGAATTTACAAAGAACTCAAGAAAGCAAATCCCAAGAAAATAAATAACCCAGTATACAAGTGGGCAAAGGAAATGGACAGTTAGTTCTCAAAAGAAGTAGATCATAAGGATTCTAAGCAGCACATGAAAAAATGCTCAATATCCCCAGCCACTAGGAAAATGCAAATCAAAACAACTCTGAGATTCCACCTAACTCCAGTAAGAATAGCTAAGATCAACAAAACAAATAATAACAAATACTGGCAAGGATGTAGAGAAAAAGGAACCCTTTTATACTGTGGGTGGGACTATAAATTAGTTCAACCACTTTGGAAATCAATATGGAAATACCTCAGAAAACTAAAAATAGAACTGCCATACAACCCAGCTATATCACCCCTAGGAATATATCCAAAGGGAGATGAGTTGTTGTACCACAGAGACATCTGCATCTTTATATTTAAAGCAGCAGTTGTCACAATAGCAAGGATATGGAACCAACCAAGATGCCCATCAGAAGAATGGATAAAAAAAATGTGGTACATATACACAAAGGAATATTATTCAGCAATAAAAAAATAAAATAATGTCATTTGCTGCAAAATGGATAATACTGGAGAATATCGTCTTAGGTGAACTAAGGCTCAAAAAGAGAAATACCTTATGTTCCCACTCACATGTGGGAGCTGAATCTTATTTAAAGGAAGAAAAAACCTATACATAAGTTTGTCGTTGTTGTTGTTGTTAGGTGCTGTCGAGTCAAGTCTGACTCATAGCAACCCTCATAGAGTTTTCAACAGCTGATTGTTTCAGGATTGCTTTGGGAGTGAATTGCCACATCCTTCTTCCAATACATAAGTAGATATATAAAAATGCACAATTAAATTTAGTGAAGAAGAGAAAATATAAAGAGTAGAAAGGAGGGAAAGAACTAGCAAGGGGAAGTAAAAATTGTGAAAGGTGGGATGGGGAGGAGAAACAATGTAAAGGGATAAGGGAGATAGTATATCTCAATATAAATGATGCAACTTCATGAGTACATGGGAAAAATAGGCAAATATAACCCATATATGCATATGAGATTTACTACATATTAGTCAGAAGGTTCTATAAACTTTGTAAGTTGATAAAAATATAACCAAAAATGATGTAATCATTGCATAATGGATAAAGCAAACGCTGTATTACTCTGTACCCCATCAACATTTATCAATAAAGGGAGAAAGAAAAAAAGAATTATAATGTATTTAACTGGTGTTTTTCTTATAAACACTGTCCCTTGGATCTCCAAAATGACACTTGCTAGTATCTCAGGTCTCAGACATTTCACTGGACACAGGAAATGGCTGAATTCTTATAATCTCAACAAATTTGCACCCTTACACCTTCTGCCGTACCACTGTGGTGTCCAATCCCGTCAGATCTTGGAAGCTAAGTAGGGTTGGGCCTGGTTAGTATTTTGATGGGAGACCACCTGGGAACACCAGGTGCTATAGGTTTGGGAGAAGGACCCAGCAATCCACTCCCCAAAAAACAATCATCTATAGAAAACCCTATGAATAGCAGAGAAGCACTGACAATAGTGTTTCATCTGTTGTACACAGGGCTGCTTCATGGCAGATACCAACTCCACGGCACCTAACAACCACCACCACCACCTTCACACTGCTTTTGATATTAGACTAGAAAGAAAAACATAATATTTATGAACACGAATAAAATTAATCCCATCACTTTCTTTCTCTTCTTTCCTTCATTCTTCCTTCTTCACTGCAAACTTCATGTATCAAAGCCATGTATAATAATACTGTAAGTAGTTACAACATGGAATTTAGATCTTTAACACAAATTATTCTTTTGAATAACCTATTCTTGGTAGCAAAAAAAAAAAAAAAAGAAAGCTTGGTTCAAAGATCATAAATTCAAAAAGACCATTTAAAGGAAAAAAAGAGTCAGACAGCCTGTACTTACATTCCTATTTGGCCATTTAGTAGCTGGGGGACCTTAGGCTAATCATGTCACCTCTAAGGTCAAATAGGATAATGCTGACCTACAAGAAAACACCAGCAAACAGCTCATAAATTACTCAGCCTCTTCTTTGTCCACACAATGCCAAACAGCTAGACCTTTTTCTTTTGTTTGTTTTTGCTGTAGTTAACCAAGTTAACAAGTCATCTTCATTTGCTGAAGGATGGGAATACTTGATTCAGACTTTATATCCATTTGATTTTGAGGTAAAGTAGTAAAAGATAATTTAAAGATTTAGCTGGAAACTAAAACACAGTCTCTCATATTCTAAAATGTTAAATGATGTTAAAGTTATACAATAAAATAATAATTTTCCTCTACAGAATACAAATATTTCATGTCATGTTTCAGAAGCAACATGTATTTTCCCTTCTAATACAGTAAAGACCAGAATTTCAAGAAGAGCTGTGTTTAGAATTTTTATGTTAAAAATATAGTAATTAAAACACTTCTCGAGACCAAGTGTGGTAACTGTTGTCCATGTCTCTGCTTTTGCCATGTCTCCAGTCCTCATACTCTCTCTTACCATATTCTTATCACATTTGTCTTAGCCCTCTCTTTCTGTCCTATTTTATCTCTACACAGGTGACATTGGTCCCATTTTATCTCTTATAACTGGCCATATTATAGAAGCTACTTTATTATTTTCACATTACTATCTAGTTATATATTTTTGTTCGTACTTTTTTAAAAAACAAGGACTTTATCAAGTGCTTTCTAGCCAGGTGTGGTGGCACTTGCCTATAATCCCAGCACTTGCGAGGTTGAGAACATAGCAAGTTCCAGGCCACCCTGAACTACACAGTAAGACTCTGTTTCAAAAAAGCAAAACAAAACAAAAGAAAAAGAAAACAAATGCTTTATAAATACTTTAGAAAAAAATCCTTAAGTTGTGTTCAAATCACATGATCTTTTGCTGATTCTCCATCCTGTCAATTTGGGTCAGTGTCCCCCCACCAAAAGTTTCTTATGCTCTGCATGAATGAACACCTCAAGAAAAAGTAATCTGAAAAACAAATATCTTCAAAACTTTCCTATTATGTTGTGTAAACTAAATGTGAATGATCTTTTCTTGAAATGTTATTTTTGCATACTTAGGTATAGTATAAAGTTTTAAATAATCTGTAGATATTTTACTGATTTAAGTGTCTGAGACCTGATTTAAAAATAAAACACTTTAAAAATTACTGGTCTCAGCAGAACACTGTAAAAATTATATTGTATTGAGAAAGGAGATTCCTTAGTGGCTCTTAAAATATTTTTTATGTATTGGATGTCATCAATTCTCTTTTCTTTCATTATAATTATTAGAAAATATGGAATTATTTACAAGTTGGCATGTCATCCTTACATGGAGCCATGATAATCTCCTCTGTAGTATTCCAATTTTAGCATATGTTTTGCCAAATCAGCACTTATATAATTGATTCTTAACCACCAAACACAGTATCAAATGAAATTATAATTAAGATAATCCGAAAACAACAAGGGATTATTTTCTTATTATATCTAAATTATATATGTGCAAAATCTGACTCTTGTGCCAGTCCACTATATTGTGCAGGATTTCCTAAACTGTGCTCAGTGGAATAAAGTTCAGGTGGATATTAAAAGATGTTATTATATATTAAACATACACAATTTACAAGAATGCAAGATCTTATCATTCTTAAATTGTTGGAATTAAGCAAAAAATTTAATTCTCACATTTTGTAACATACTGCTGCTCTTGAGTTAGGATAATTCAAAATGTGCTAAGTATTTCTTTTTGGATTACTTACTGATTTTCTTAAGAAGTTAAATGTAGTTTTTTCTGTTCCATTGGCCTATTTAGTAATTTCTGGCAGTATTTAATTCCTTCATGTACTCATTTTTGTGATTTACTTTAACGTAAGTGCATAACATATCACTTGCACTACCACTGATGATCTATGAATATATTCATTCTTTCAACATTCAATAGATATCAATTGACCTGCTCTGTATGAGGTACTCTTTCTTCTAGGCACTCAGGATGCAACAATGACAAGTAAGATCCCTGCCTTGTGGATCTTACATGCTAACAAGAGGAGAAAGTCAATAAACAACAAACATACTAAAATAAAGCATACAGTTTATACAAGGTTATCTATACTAAGAAAAAAGAATATTGCAAAGGGGACTGAGACTGGGTTGTGGGTTGTTTGTAGTAATTCAAGTAATGCCTATTGAGAGGAGATTTAGGCAATGACTTAAAAGAGGTAAGAGTCATCCAAAAGGATATATTCTGTAAGACTGACCAAGGCAGAGAAGACAGAAAAAAAAAAATCCCTAAGAAGTATGCATGGTTTATTAGAGGCGCAGTATGGATGCCAGTTGGTTGGAACAGAGTAATAAAAGGGAAGAACAGAAGACGAACTGAGAAAAGTAACAAGGGGTTAGGGTTAGTGTGAAGCCCTGTGGATATCCAGTAAGGACTTTGGCTTTTACTCTGCATACGAAAAGTCACTGCAAGGATTTGAGCAGAGAAGGGATGTGATCTGATTTCAAGAGACTTCTCTGGCTACTATGCTGAGGATTCTAGAAGGACAAGGGTAGGAAAGGAGAAACCAGGTGTGAAGCTACTCCAGTAACTCAGGGGTTGGAGAATAGCAGTGGAGGTGGTAAGAAGTAGTGAGATTCTGGTATAATTTGATGTTAAAGTCACAAAGACACCCTGATGTAGACTGAGAAGAAAAAGAAGGAAGTAGAAGAAGAAGGTGGAGGAGGAGGAAAAAGAAGAAGATGATGATCATCAACCAAGATGGGGTAGGAAATAGAAGCAGCAGGTGAGGGGCGGTGTAGAGAAGGGATCAGAAGTTCACTTTTCGGATGTGTTAAATTTAAAATACCTATTTGACATCCAATAGAGAGCTGAGTATACAGTTGGAGTTTAGGAGACAGAGTTCTGGGACAAAGATAGACACTTTGGGGCCATCAGCATATAGCTGGATTTTAAAGGTATAAGAATGAATGAGATCACCAAGGGAATGAGTATAGGCAGAGAAGAGAGGACGGGGGAAGAGAAAAGAGGACCAGAAAGAAGACTAAAGGAGAAGAGGGGACGACAACCTGGGTCACCAAGGTTAAGAGGCTGGAGAGAAGAGGATAAGCTAGCAAAGTAGATTGAGAAGTAACCTATGTGGCAGGAGGAAGACAGTGTGATTTCACTAGAAATTACCAAGGAAAGAGTACAAGGGAGCTGTGTGTTAGACAGGTACAGCCAGGACACTGAAAGGAAAATGTTTAATTAAATGATTATCATGTTAATCAGTTAACACAAAAGTGAAAAGAGAACTCCAAAGCATCATAGGAAGCAACTTCAACAACAACAACAAAATACAATAAATTATCACCTCTTGGGCTGGGGAACATAGGCATGAGGTTGTAATTATTAAATAAGCTTAGAAGAAGGGTCTACAGAGTTTAAGATTAGACTTCTGGAAATATGGCACTGTCAGCTGATTTGAGGGACCAAGAAGGGTCTCTGTGGGTCTGGTAATCCTTTTCTAAAAAGAGGATGCTAGATATCTGGTGCTTATGGCTGTGAGGGAGTTGTGTAAGGCAATATATTCATTTCTGAGGGCTACCATACAAGATACCAAAAACTATATGGCTTACAATAGAAATTTATCTTTGCATAATCTGGAAGTTAGAAACCTACAATCAAGGTGTCAGCAGTACCAAGCTGCCCTTGGATTCCCTGGGGAGGAATCCATTCCATGCTTCTCTCTCAGCTCCTGGCTGTTGCGACTGATCCTTGGCATATTTTGGGTGACAATTTCTGCCTCTTGTTTACTTGGCCTTCTTATAAAGACACCAGTCATTGGATTAGGGCCCACACTAATCCAGTATGGCCTCTTCTTTACTAATTGCATCTGCAAAGACCTTATTTCCAAAAAAGGTCATATTCTGAGGTTCTAGGGGAACATGGTTTTTGTAGGGTACCATTTAACTCACACAGTCAGGTTCTGCAACTGATGAAAAAACTGCAAATTACAATTATCTGCTGTAGCAGGAAGAAACTGCCATTGCAAGAGTGAAGAAGGTTTTCTAAGGCATGACACTCACAAGACCAGCTGCAGACAAGTCTATGGGAAGCAAGTGAGAAAGAATATTCCCTTTTTCTCCTCCAGCCTCTCAATTTCCCTCTACTATCTTCTATTGGCCAAAGCTAACATGGAGTCATCTCAGAAATCTAGGTTGTGGAGCACCATTTCCAACTTTACACACAGAACATAGAAAGGTAGATTTGGAGCTGAGAAATAATATCTTAACAATTAGCAACATAACAAAAGTTGCTGACAAGTAAACGTGGATGAGAACTGAGAACTGAGAACTGTTCTCTGGATTTAGCTTCAGTTTCATGACCAACGTAGTTGGGGAAATGCTGTAGTCAGACTGGCTAGGCATTTCAGCACTCTGGCCAGCTCCTTCCCAGTCCATGGCCTACTAACAGATGTTAGAACAGTTAATAGTCATCACATACTCACAGTCATCTACAAAATGTTCACAACACTACCTACAGCCACTACATATCTTGTCACTCCTGTCAGCTGACTTTTAATCTGATCTTTGTAAATGAGTTCAAGCAGACTTGGAAATGAATAATTTGTAGGGCTTCCCATACAGTACATGGAGAGCTTATCAAGTGAAATCAGGCAACAGTCTTACTATAAAATGAAAATTCAGTTCCCTTCCTTTTTACTTTACATTTGTATTTCAGGAAGACATCCATGAATGTTTAAAAATAGGTGATTATGTCCCCTTAGTCTGGTTCTTTGGTGGGGGACAGAAGCAAGTAAAAACAGTGGAAAGAAATTGTGTTGGTAAATCTGGAACAAACCCAATGCACATTTTAGAGACAAAGATATATCTTTGATAACTCATTGACTTTTTTGTTCTCTCTTGAAATTTATAAAGCTTGTTACCACTCTGAACATTTACAAATGCATAACACAAAATAGAAAAAGGGAAGAGACACTGTGAAAACTGCATTGAAGTATAAATGAACAAGCTTAAATTTCAAAATTACCTTTGTCACAACTAGTTATATAGCTCTGGGCAAGTGCTTTAATGGATTTTGACCTGTTTTATCCATCTATTAATTAAGGAGGCTAGCATAAAATATCTCCAACTTCCATTAACTAAATATTAAAACTAGCATATATGATTATCAATGTTATATTATTATGAATTTTGATTATGAGAAATAGCTGAGGATTTTATTAAACATGTAAATTGCTACTTTGGTGCTCTACAAAAGCATCTTCATCTTGAGAGAAAAGTGACAATCAACACATTTACAAGCTAATAGGAAACTAAAATCTTAAAAGTGAAGTTGGGGGAAAAAAGCCTTCAGTTGTCTATCACTGTTACTTCTTATTTACTAAAAATACATGAGTTTCTTTTCTTTTCTAGAAATTAGCCAGCTGTGCTAAATAGTAAAATAGAATCACAAAACACCTCATATATATCTACGTGCATCTAAAACAGATTTTAAAAAGGGTAACAATATGAAGAATGAATACTAATAAATTGATGCAAGACAGCCCATTAATCTTATTTAGCTCTATGAAGAATTAGAATCCTGATTTCTTCCTGCAGGGCTTCTATGTATCTAGAAATTTAATTTTTACATTATAATTTCCTTCTTAGACTCTGAAACTATCTGGAAGTATAGAAGAGCTTTTCCATTGCTAAATGCAGAAGGTATAAGAAAATTCATTTAAGCAGAATTCCAATAGAACATATATCTGCTCAAGCAAAACTGAAAGAGAAATAGTAACTCTGTGTACTGTTTAAATATTTATTTTGGAATAGTGTGTTAGTTTTTGATAAATTGTTGTTGTTAGGTGCCATTGAGTTGAGCCTGAATCATAGTAACCTTATGAAGAACAGAATGAAACACTACCCAATTCTGTGCCAGGCACACAATCTTTTTTTTATGCTTAAGCACATTGTTTCAAACACTGTGCCAAGCCATCTAGTTGAGAGTCTTCATTTATTTCATTGACCTGCTACTCTCCCAAACATGATATCTTTCTCTGGGGATAGGTCTCTCCTGAAAAAAACAGTTCTCCAAGACACATAAGATGTAGTTCAGCCATCCTGGCTTCCAAGGAGGACTCCGGTTGTACTTCCACTAGGACAGATCTGTTGGCTCTTTTGGCAGTCCATAGTATATTCAATAATCACCTCCAGCACCATAATTCAAGAGCATCAATTCTTCTCCTGTCTCCCTTATTCAGTGTCCAGCTTTCACAATCATATGAAGTGACTGAAAATACTATAACATGAGACAGGTACAGCTTTGTCTTCAATATGGCATCTTCACTTTTTAACATATTAAAGAGATGTTTTGCAACAGTTTTCCCCAGTGCAATGTGTCTTTTGATTTCTTGACTGCTGCTTCTGTGGGTATTGATTGTAGAACCAAGTAAAGCAAAATCTTGGAAAACCACAATCTTCTTTCCATTGATCATGAATCTGCATACTGATCCAGTTGTTAGGAATTTTGTTTTGTTGATGTTGAGGTGCAATCCATACTGAAGGCTCTGTTCTTTGATCTTTATTGGTAAAGTTGCAAATCCTCTTAACTTTCAGCAAGCACAGTTCTGTCATCTGTAAACGCAGGTTGTTAATTAGTCTTCCTCCAATCCTGATGCCACGTTCTTCTTCATAGAATCCAGCTTCTTGGATTATTTGCTCAGAATAAAGACTGAAGAAGTTCAGTGAAAGCATATAGCCTTCATATACATCTTTCCTGACTTTAAACCAGGAAGTGTTTGCTTGTTCTATTCAAAAGGTTGTCTCCTAATCCATGCACATATTCCTCATAAGTACAATTAAGTGCTCTGGGATATCCATTCTTTGTAATGTTATCCAGAATTTTTTAATGATTTACACAGTTAAATGCCTTGGTATAGAGAATAAAACATAGACAGAAATCTTTCTGGTATTCTCTGCTTTTGACTAATATACATATAACATTAGCAAAGACTGTCACTGGTTCCACATGCTCTTCTGAATCAGGCTTGAATTTTTTGCCAATTCTCTGTCTATATACTGCTGCAGTCACTTTGGAATCATCTTTAGTGAAATTTTACTTATGTGTGACATAAATGATACTGTTCAATAATTTCCACATTTGATTGGATCCCCTTTCTTGGGAATAGGCACAAATAAGGATCTCTTCCAGTCAGTTGGCCAGGTAGCTCTTTCCAAATCCCTTGGCATAAACAAGTGAGCATGTCCAGTGCTCCAAATGTTTGTTCAAACATCTCTATTGATATTCCATCAATTCCTGGAGTCTTATGCTTTGCCAGTTCCTTCAAGGCAGCTACCACTTCTTCCTGATCATGTGAAACCTCTTGAAATGGCCAATCATCCACCAATCATCCACCAATTCTTTTTGGTATAATGACTCTGTGTATTCCTTCCTTATTCTTTTGATGTTCCCTGCATGGTTTAATGTTTTCTCTGTAGAATCCTTCACTATTGCCACTGGAGACTTCAATTTTTCTTCAGTTCTTTAAGATTGAGAAAAACTGTATATTCTTCCATTTTGGTTTTACTACCTCCAGCTCTTGGCACATATCATTATATTTGATTTTGTCTTTTCAAGCTGCCCTTCAAATTTTTCTGTTTAATTCTTTAACTTCATCATGTTATCCTTTTACTTTAGCTGCTTGATGTTCAAGTTTCAGAGTCTCTTTTGACACGTAATTTTCTCTCTTCTTTTTTTCCTATCTTTTAAATAACGCTTTGCTTTCCTCATGAATGATGTGTTTGATGTCATGCCCCCACTCATCTGGTATTCAAACACTAGTGTCTAATGCATCAGATTTGTTCTTGAGATGGTCTCTGAACTCAGGTGGGATACTCAAGGTCATACCTTGGCTCTTGTACATTTGTTCTAATTTTCTTCAGTTTCCGTTTGAACCTACACATATGGGCACTTGGTGGTCTAATCTACAATCAGTACCTGGTCTTGATCTGACTTTTGATATTGAGGTTTTCCATTGTATCTTTCCACAAATATAGTCAATTTGGTCCCTGTGTGTTCCATCTGGTGACTTCCATGTGTGTGGTCACTGTTCATAATGGTAAAAAAATGTATTTGCAATGAAAAGGCCATTGGTTGGACAGAATTCTATCATGCAACCTCCAGTATCATTTCTGTCACCAACGTCATGTTTTCCAAAAACTGAGCCTTCTTATTTCCAACTTTTGCATTCCAGTCACCAGTAGTCATCATTGCATCCTGATTGCATGTTCGATCTATTTCAGATTACAGAAGATGGTAAAAAAAATCTTCCCTATCTTCATTTGTAGCCTTAGTGGTGGGTGTGTAAATTTGAATAAAAGTCATATGAACTGGCCTTTCTTGTAGGCATATGGATATTATTCTATTGTACTTCATGACAGAACTTGCGATGTCATTTTTGATGATGATTGCAACTCTACTTCTCTCTAATCTATCATTTCCAGCATAGTAGACCATATCATTATCTGACTCAAAACAGCCCATGCCAGTCCATTTTAGCTCACTGATGCCTGGTATGTCAATGTTTATGTTCTTCATTTCCCTTTTGATGATTTCTAATTTTCCTACACTTATGCTATGTACATCCCACATTGTAATTATTAATGACTGCTTACAGTTGTTCCTTCTCATTTTGAGTCATGCCATATCAGCAAATGGAGGTCCCTGGGGCTTTACTCCTTTCCCATCATTAAGGTAGACTCTACTTTGAGGAGGCAATTCTTCCCCAGTCATCTTTTGAGACTCTTCCAACCTGAGGGGCTCATTTTCCAGCATTATATCTGACAGTATTTCTCTATTTGTAGAGTTTTCAATGGCTAATTGTTTCTGGAGTAGGCTGCCAGGTCCTGCTCCCTCGTCTGTCTTAGTCTGAATGCTCAGCTGAAACCTGTCCACCATGCATCACCCTACTGGTATCTGTAATACCAGTAGCATAGCTTTCAGTATTATAGCAACCTGCAAATTCCCACAGTACAGCAAACTGATAGAATATAAATTGCTAAATTTTGTAAAACTTGAAAATATTCTAAAGAAAGAAAAAAGGACTACTTGTAGATTCCATTTCAGGTATGTCTGCTTGTGTATGTTCAAATTAATCATTTCTATTTGGCAATACTTATCAACTGTCATTGTATAACAGAGATATATTTTCATTTGAAATTTAAAGCAAAAAAGTCCTTAGAATAAGAGAGCTTTCTTGTAATAAATTATTTTCTTTCTTTGTACAGAATATAACTATTTTCTCCATATTTTCTTACACTAAAGGAGAAACAATGAATGGGCTTATCTGCCTTCGACTGCACAGAGTTCTTCATGAAATGTAGGGTGAATTTTTTTCTGCCACTTTTTATTGGACCAAAGCATTTACTTACTATGAATCAATGGATCTTAATTTTAATATTTCAGCATTTGAAGGTGTAGCAATCACTTGCCTCTATAGTACCAAAGTCCAAGTTCCCAAATTGTTCAATGACTTTCAAAGGTTTCCTTAAGGGCCTTGCTTCTCAAAGACTAGTCTATGGACTGGCAGTATTAGCACCACCTAGGAATTTGTTAGTAATGCAGAATCTTACTCCCCCTTCCTCCCCACAAATCTACTGAATCAGAATCTGCATTTTAACAAGATCCTCAGGTGATTTGCATGTGCAATAAAATTTGAGAAGCATTGCTCAAAAGTAAACATTCACATTCATTTGTACTCTGATATAGCTCCTTGAGTAGGAAACGAAAGGAGAATTACAGATATTGATCTGGAATCATAGCTGAGTAAGCTCATAGCAATATGCCATACATTCATAAAGGATAATGGACAAGAACTTAACCACCTTAAAAATGAAGATGAATAATTATTATCTGCATAGTATATTTGTTCCATATAAGTAGGGTCACCACATAGCCCAGATTCCCAGGACAATTCTAGTTTTCATCTGATGTCCTTAAAGAATTATCAATAGTACCTCTCTACCTTTCAAAAACAAAAGAATTCTCATTTTGGCCATAAATTGTATAATTACCCTAATTATAATATGCATAATATGCTACAAAACTCATCCATGATAATGTCCCAAAAACATTTCATCATAATAATACATGATACCTTGGCCTCATTAGCTACCTAACTCTGCTCCTACTTAACACTGATAAGCTGGACAGAGACACTCTACTGTTAAAATAATGTGGCAACCACTTTCCATTTCAAAGGAGAAAAATGAGTAGTCACTGTAATCTTCTCACTTTTTAACCTTTTGTTTATTAACTTTTCTTATATCACTAGTATTTGATATGGCTTATAGTGAGTAGAATTGACACAGAACAAAGTTACAGTTCTATTTATTTTATACTTAATACAGTTGGCTCTCTGAATCTGTGGGTTCCACATTCTCTGATTCAACCAACCACAGCTGGAAAATACTCGAAAATAAATCCAGAAAGTTCTAAAAAAGCAAAACATTAATTTTCCTCTCACTGAGCACTCAGCTGAATCCATGTGAATGAAGTGATGTGTTGACAGACCTGCTGAAGCCTCCCATCAATGGCACAAGCCCTCCTTATTTGAGCATTGCATACCTTGTATGTTGTTCATGTACTCTATGGTTAGGAATGATGGTTGCATCTGTACTGATATACAAGCTTTTTTTGCCCTTGTTAATCCCTAGATGATACATTATACCAACTATTTACACAGTCTTAGGTAATGTAAGTCATCTAGAAATTATTTAAAGTATAAGGGAGGATATAAGTAGGACATCTGCCATATTATCCCATCTTATATGAGACTTGAGCATCCTCAGATTTTGGCATGCAGAGTTCAGGAATCAATGCCCCTGTGGATACCCAGGGACAACTGTGTATGTTGTATATGTTTATGGTGCTATAAAAAGAGGCACCATAACTTCCAACTATCCAAATTGTTTAGAGAATTACCATTTAGTCTCCCACAAGTGAAAGTAACATTTACTAATGTTCCCATCTATTCCTCCTAAATGAACTATAGGCACATTGTGTATACCACAAAGCATAGATAAAGAGAAAATAGAAACTAAAAAATCCTAAAGAAAACCAAACACCCTCATTCAATGCTTGGATGAGCCTTTGGAAGTAAATCAATGCCAAAGAAAAACATGGAAGGCAGTTATCTTCTAGGGGGACAGGTGAGAGAATGAGAAACTCCCATGCACTGTCTGTGGACAGAGTGTAATGAGATCAGAACACGGGGTTTGCTAGGGATTAGCTCCAGGGAAATCAATTCTGCCCAGTTAATCAGAGGAAGACAGTACCCTGGGGAGCCAAGGTCTATTGGCAGAAGCAAGAATCCACCCAGGAAGCAATGGGAGGGGTCAAAGATCAGCCAATTACTGGAAATAAGAATAGGAGGTGCCAACAGCAGGGAAACCAAGTCAGAACCCTAGCCAAAAATGAATCCAGATACTTGGAAAAAAAAAAGAGTTGAGGTATAATTTGCATATGAGTAAGCTTTACTCTTTGTGATATATAATTGTGTGTTTTCACAAACATACAACAAACTATAATCAAGACACCAAATAATTCTATTTCTCCCCCTGCAAATTCCTCAAGCTATCTGCAGTCAACCCTTCCCTTATAATAACATAGTTTGTAGCTTATGTATCCGGGTTTTTTTCACTAAGAATCATACACTGGAGATTCACATTTGTTGCATGAACATGAGCAGTTTGTTTCTTTTATAACTGATCAATATCCCACTGTATGGATCAACCATAATTTTTTTTACCCATTCACTAGTGGAAAGACATTTGAGTTATTTACAACTCTTGGAAATATGAATAAAGACTTCATAAACATTTTCATTTCACTTGGATAAATACCTAGGATGGGAATTGCTGGACCACATGATGAACAGATGCTAAACTTTACAATAAATTGCCAAACTATTTTCAAAAGTACCATTTTGCATTCCCACCAGCAATGTATAAAAATTCCAAGAATTGCACATCTTTACCAGCACTTGATATTGCAAGTTTGTTTGAATTATAATTTTAGTCATCCTAGTGAGTGGCAACCTCAATACACACAGGTTTTAACCTTCTATCAATCTTTTATGAAAACATCATACAATAAATTGCCATCTATTTGTGCTAAATGGATAAGAGGCATATGTATAATTTTAATTTACATTTCCTTAAAGAGAAATGATGGTATCTTATCTTGTGCTTATTTGCCTTCCACATATCTTCTTTGGTGAAGTGTCTTAACTGTTCAAAGACTTTGACCATTTTTTAAATGAGTGGTTTGTTTTCTAACTAATGAGTTTTGACAGTTGTTTACATATTATTCATACAAGTTCCTTGTTGGATAACTGTTTTACAACTTATCTTTTCATTCTCTTAAAAGTTGTAGGGAAAAATTGGGAGGAAATTGGTAAAAACTCCCAAACTGGGAAAATGGCGTTTGAATATCTGGTTTATAAATTAGAAATCTACTTGGTTGCATGTTTGTACAAAACCCTTCCTGATTGGACAATTGGACTGAAAGCTGATTGGCTCAGGCTATTCCATGGGTGAACTATATAAAGAGCTGCGCTGCGGCAGCTCGACCTCTCTTCCTTTTTGGCACGGCCTTTCTGGCATCCCTTTCTGCGCCTTTTTGCCTGTTCCTGCCCGGACCACAGATGAGGACGTGCCTCTCCCACTGCTCTCCCCCGAACCTTCAGTGAGGAAATAATGCTCTCCCATCGCAATCCTCGACAAGGAAAAGAACCTGCTCTCCGTCTGACCAACGAGGAAGCAACAGCTGTCTCCTCCTGACCACTGAGATGACCAACACAGGTGTTTGCCCCTGGAAGGCAAAAGTGCCTGAGGCTTTTTCTTTCTCCCATCTCCGCCGGGGTCCCGAGGGCCGCGGGAGTCTGCGCCCCTCACCTGAGGGTCCCGAGTGAATTGTGTTTAGTATCTGTGTGTGCGGCGGTGCAGCCCGTCCGAACCTTCAGGCCGGACCGGGAGGCGCGCGCCCCACATAGATTTGGCGCCCGAATGTGGGGCCCAACATAGTTGGTCCCCGAACAGGGACCCAACAAAAGTGTCTGACAGAGGTTCTTAATTCCAATGAAATCAAATTTATCAAGTTTTCTTTCATGGACTATACTTTGGATGTTGTGCCTAAGAAATCTTTTCCTAACTCAAAATACAGTATTTTCTTCAATAAATTTTACAGCTTTATGTTTTACAATTAGGCCTAAGAGCTATCTGAAATTAACTTTTGCATTTAATGTAAGGTATGGATCAAGGTTCTGTATTTTTGTCATTGTTGTATTTGGATAGCCAAAGATTTCAGTGCCATTTGCTAAAAAGACTAGTCTTTCTTCATTCAACTGCCTCTGTGCCTTTTCAAAAATCAATTGACTATTTCTAGAATCTTTATTTTTTCCATTCCTCTGTGCCTCTGTGCCTCTGTGCCTCTGTGCCTTTTCAAAAATCAATTGACTATTTCTAGAATCTTTATTTTTTCCATTCCTCTATCTTCCCTTCCTTTTAGTGTCAACATTTGAAAATCAACGCATGTAATTTTTCATTAAAATATCATAATACAAGAAAAAGCATTTCCAAAAGGTAACATCCATGTATGATTTTTAAAACTGTTAGCAGACAATATCTTGATTCCTGTAGCTTTAGAGGAAGTCTTGAAATCAAACAGAATGAATCTTCCAACTTTGTTCTTTTTCAACATTGTTCTGACTAATCTAGTTCCTTTGTCTTTCCATATACATTTTAGAATCAGCTTGTTGGTTTATTTTTAAAAGCTTAGGATTTTGATTGGAATGAACTGATTTAATTTACAAGTTTAAGGGAAACTGATGTCTCTACTATAATGGGTTTTCTAGTCTATGAATGCACTGTAGGCTTCCATTTAGGTAGCTTGTTGATTTCATTCATCAGTGCTTTGCAGGTTTCAACATAAAGATACTGCACATATTTTTGCTAGATTTATAACAACTTTATATAAATAACTACATCATCTATTAATAAAGACAGTTCTCTTACTTTCTTTCTCATCTGGATATCTTTTATTGCTTTTTATTGCTTTATTGCACTGGCTATGGTTTATAATATAATTTTGGATAGGAGTGGGTAAAACAGGAATCTTCACCCAGTTCCTAATGATAAGGGAAAAGCATTCAGCCTTTTCTCATTAACATAACTGTAAGTTTT
Organism: Pedetes capensis; assembly: GCA_007922755.1. NCBI lineage: Eukaryota > Metazoa > Chordata > Mammalia > Rodentia > Pedetidae > Pedetes > Pedetes capensis. The sequence continues at coordinate 114,078 of VMDO01003215.1, forward strand.
TTGTAATTACCTTTTATAAGGATGCTTCCTTTAATTCTGAGTTGAACATTTTAAAAATAATAAATGGATGTTAATGTTTTGGCAAAAGCCATTTCTACATCTTTTAAACTATTATGATCAATCACATTGGTTGATTTTTCAAATACTAAAACAACTTTTCATTTCCAGGATAAACTTGGTCATGATGTATTATCCTTTTTCATAAACTTGTGGTTCAATTTGCTAGTGTTTTTTCTTTTATTTATTAAGTATTTTGACTGCTTATATTTATGGAGTACAAAGTGGTAATTCAGTACAATTTTTTAGTATTTTATTGAGGGTAGTTGTGCCTATATTTATGAGGGATATTGGTTGGAGCTTTATTTATCCATAATGTCTTTGTCTTGTTTTAGTATTAGGGTAATATTGGCCACATAAAATGAGTTGGGAGGTGTACCCTCCTTTGTTATATTCTCAAAAAGTTCCTGTAAAATAGGTATAATTTTATGCATAAATGTTTAGTAGAGAAAAATAGAAAATATATTTAAGTCTAACTTTACCCATCTCATAGATTTGTGAGGATTAAATGAGATAATATATATAAATAACAGAGCTACCCGAATAAATAGGACCTAGGCATTCAATAAATATTTGCTTTTATTATTAGCCAGGAAGATTTTTACCAGCTTCTTCTTCCGAAATTGATCAAATGTGCAATCTGGATGCACTGATAATTACTGGTGACTGGAACACAGAAACTGGAAATAAAGAAGAAGGCTCAGTCATTGGAAAATATGGCCTTGGTAACAGAAATGATGCTGGAGATCACATGACAGAATTCTGTCAGACCAATGGCCTTTTCATTGCAAATACATTTTTTCACCAACATAAACAGTGACCATACACATGGAAGTCACCAGATGGCACATATAGGAACAAAGTTGACTAAATTTGTGGAAAGAGATGATGGAAAACCTCACTATCAAAAGTCAGAACAAGACCAGGTGCTGATTGTGGATCAGACCATCAAATGTTCATATGCAGGTTCAAACTGAAACGGAAGAGAATTAGAACAAGTGCATGAGAGTCAAGGTATGATTTTGTGTATATCCCATCTGAGTTCAGAGACCATGTCAATAATAGGTTTGATGCCTCAGACACTAATGATTGAACACCAGATGACTCATGGCATGACATCAAAGATATCATTCATGAGGCAGGCAAAAGGTTATTTAAAAGATGGGAAAAAAGAAAAGACCAAATTAGAGACTCAAAAGAGACTCTGAAACTTGCCCTTGAACATCAAGCTGCTAAAGGAAGACATGAAGTTAAATAACTATACTGAAGATTATAAAAAGCAGCTCAAGAATACAAAATCAATTATAATGATGTGCAAAGATCTGGAAAAGAAAACCAAAAGGGAAGAACACACTTTGTGTATATCAAGCTTAAAGAATTCAAGGAAAAAGAAAATCAAGGCTTGAGAGGTAATATGAAGGATTCTACAGGGAAAATATTAAATAACACAGGAAACAGCCAAACAAGATGGAAGGAATACACAGAGTCATTAAACCAAAAAGAATTGGTGGGTGATTAACCATTTCAAGAGGTTTAATATGATCAGGAAGAAGTAGAAGCTGCCTTGAGAGAACTGGAGAATCACAAGGCTCCAGGAATTGATGGAATATTAGTTGACATGTTTCAACAAACAGATGCCGTGATGGAGCTGCTCACTTGCTAATGCCAAGAGATTTGGAAAACAGCTACCTAGCCAACTGACTGCAAGAGATCCTTCTTTGTGCCTACTGCCAAGAAAGGGATCCAATCAAATGTGAAAATTATCAAAAGATATCGTTAAGATCACATGCAAGCAAAATTTTGCTAAAGATCATTCAAAAGCAACTGCAGTGGTATATTAATAGGGAACTGTCAAAAAATCAAGCGGGATTCAGAATAGGGCATGGAACCAGGGACATCATTGCTAATGTCAGATGGATATTGACCAAAAACAGAGAATACCAGAAAGATGTCTCTCTGTGTTTTATTCACTATGCAAAGGCATTTATGGATAACGTTGTGAAGAATGGGGATGCCAACGCACTTAATTGTTCTCATGAGGAATCTATACATGGACCATGAGGCAGTCAAATAGAACAAGGAAACACTTCCTGGTTGAAAGTCAGGAAAGGTGCATATCAAGGCTGTATTCTTTCACCACACCTCTTCAATCTCTATGCTGAGCAAATAATAAGAGAAGCTGGACTTTATGAAGAAGAATGTGGCATCAGGATTGGAGGAAGACTCTTTAACAACCTGCCTTATGCAGATGAAACTGAAGAGGATTTGAAATGTTTACGATAAAGATCAAAGAATAGAGTCTTCAGTATGGATTGCACCCCATCATCAACAAATCAAAAATCCTAACAACTGGATCAGTATGCAGCTTCATGATAAATGGAGAAAAATTTGAGGTTGTCCAAGATTTTACTTTACTTGATTCTACAATCAACAGCTACAGAAGCAGCAGTCAAGAAATCAAAAGACACACTGTGTTGGGAAAAGCTATTGCAAAAGACCTGTTTAGAGTGTTGGAAGGTAAAAATGTTGCACTGAAGACAAAGGTGTACTTGACTCATGCCTGGTATTTTCAGTTGCATCATATGCTTGTGAAAGCTGGATGTTGAACAGGGAGACAGGAAAAGAATGGATGCTTTTGAATTATGGTGTTGGAGATGAATATTGAATATACTATGGACTGCAAAGGAACCAACAGATGCGTCCTAGAAGAAGTTCAACCAGAGTCCTCCTTGGAAGCAAGAATAGCTAGTCTGTGTCTTACATATTTTGGACATGTTGTCAGAGGGAACCAATCCCTGGAGAAAGACATGTTTGGGAGAGTGGCTGGCCAACCAAAAAAAGGAAGACTCTCAACTAGATGGATTGACACAGTGGCTGCAACAATATGCTTAAACATAAAAACGATCACATGCATGGCACAGTGTTGGGTAATGTTTCATTCTGTTGTACATAGGGTTGCTATAATTTAGTCCTGACTCTACAGCAGGTAACAACAATAAACAACAATTTAGGTAGCTATATAAGTTGGCAGAGTGCTGGCTTTGCATGCTCTGAGGCCCTAAGTTTGATCTCCAGCACCGTAAAAATAGGAGAAGGACCCAGCTGTCCACTCCTGAACTAATCAACTATTATAATCCCTATGAATAGCAGAGAAGCCTTTCTTTTCTGTTATACAAAGTGTCTCTGTGTATCGGACCCGATTTGAGGGCACCTAACAACAACAAAATATAAGTAGTTAAATATTGCTAGTAGATCATATATCTAACCCAGTGCAGCCATGGGCTGTTTTTATATGCCACCGGCTGGCATATAAACCCATCTGCATTGGTCAGAAGTGATAATGGTGAAAACCTCAGAGATTAACTAATATCAGGGAAAAAAAAGAATTTAGGTTTCTTTGCAACAATCATTATACACCTACTTAAGACAGACAGTAAAGGGTCATTAATATTTTAAGAGAATTTCAGCAATATACTACTTGAAATATTCTGTGCCATAATTGTTCTTTAAATTGTCATCCTGAAGAAAATATATGATGTCATTTATCAGAGTCATTAAATTAGGAATGAGCTTAGACGCAGGCAAATATAACATTCCTATTTTCTTTGTCCACTTTGTATTTTAGAGACTATAAAAAGGCATGAAGACTAAATGAAGAATGTTAAACGATGAATCAAAGTTGCTGTCATTTTGGAAATCCATTAAACAACATGCTGAATAATTGAGCAGATTTAATTATACATTATTACATATCCTATAGATTTTTTTCACACATCCCTGTTTGGTTTTGCAGTTCAACATTACAACAGAATGGGAGGAGGGCAGTGAAACATACCAGATTCTGTAACAAAAAACACTTGTGTAAACATCTAATAGAATATTAATGAACCAAGCTACTGAAAAACAAAATCCAGCTCTTCCTAATGTTAAGGCTTCCACTGGACATGAGCTGAGAAGGCTAGAGCCCTGGCAGTCCTAAGCTGGTGATAACCATAGAAGCATTTCAGTGAGAGGCTATTAAAGTCAGGGTCATGTTTCCTGTTTGATTAATAATGAATATTTATTGAACATCTCCAGCAAGCTTACAAGTAAACCATCAAAGCCAACTAAGTCTCTATAATGCGATTATGGAGCTCCACAGAGTACTCATATCCCCTTGTTATATGAAAAGAACCTGAGTTTTTAGGCCAGACAGATATAAATCCACTCGTTAAAGTTCTATGACCTTGAGCAAATGACACATGCTGAGATTCCGCCTTTCTGTTTCCAAAATACTGATTCATTCCACAATACGGATCAATTGTGCCATTGTGCCAGGTTCTGTGTTACCTCCTGGGTCCACAAGGGTGAACCTTCAGGAATCCCAAAAGGAAACGAATGTTCACAAAACAGACTAAAGAGGGAGGGCTGCTCCTGGAGAGGAGAAAGGGCTCAGCTGCACTTGGAAGGGCTCCTAAATGGGACTTGGGAAGGCAAGGGAAGACTTCCCTAAGGAAACTACCTTTAGGTTAGTCATGAAGGATACGTAGGAATTAGCTAGGTGAGCTGTGCAGTGGAGGGTGGAGGTTCTCCAGGGAGGAAGTAGGAGAGCATTACACCCCTAGGACCTCAGGAAGTCCACTGTGGTTCCCTATGAAGAGGGAGCCACTGGTGATTCTTACCATGAGAACAGACAGAGTGTTTTTGTTTCACAAAGGTCACTCAGGTAGAACAGTGGATCAAAGAGGGACAAAATTAAAGGCCAGAGAGCTAACAGGGTGTTTCCGAGTAAGCTGTCACATTATTTCAAATGAGAGGTGATGGTGGCCTAGCCTGAGACTGTAATAAAAACTAAGTAACAAGTGCACAAACCCCACATGCACTGGGAACCATTTAAATGTCAGTTGCCTTCTTTCTTCTATTCTGTCCCATTGTTTTCAAAGGAATTGTCCAAATATCTCCAATAAACAAATTTACAAATTAAGATTCTTTCATGTGCCCAGAAGGAAAATAGACATTCTATTTTACCTCTCTGCAGCTGTAGCCCTGTGGCATCCAATCCCGTCAGATCTCGGAAGCTAAGCAGGGTCGGGCCTGGTTAGTACCTGGATGGGAGACCACCTGGGAACACCAGGTGCTGTAGGCTTGGGAGAAGGACCTGGCAACCCCCTCCCAAAAATCAATCTGCCATTGAAAACCCTATGAACAGCAGAAAAACACTGACAATAGTGTTTCCTCTGTTGTACAGAGGGTCGCTATGAGTTGGATACCGACTCACGGCACCTAACAACAACAACAACATTTTACCTCTATTTGTGACCACCTACGGATGATATTTCTAATAAACTTTGATGTAAACATAATTTCATTGCAACAAAATTGTTAATATGTCTTAATTAATTATAAGTTTTATCACTCATCTTGTTATTAGGTGCCTTCAAGTCGGTGTCCAACTCATAGTGACCCTACGTACAACAGGTGAAAAAATATTGTTAGTGCTTCTCTGCTATTCATAGAGTTTTCAATGGCTGATTGTTTTTGGGAGTGGGCTGCCAGGTCCTCCTCCCAAGCCTACAGCACCTGGTGTTCCCAGGGTCTCCTGTCCCAGTACTAACCACGCCTGACCCTGCTTAGCTTCTGAGATCTGATGGGATCAGATGCCACAGTGGTACAGCTGCAGGCATCACTAATCTTAGCAGAATGTAAATGCCACAAAAACAAAGACTTTGTCTTGTTCAAGGTTCTACCTCCAGCAGTGAAGCAGTGCCTAGCACTTAATAGAGATGTGATAAATATGCATGGGTCGATGGCTTCACATAATGAATGAAGAAAAGTTTTCATCTCTCAAAAGTAAAGGAAACCAGCCCCTCCTAACTAATCTCTCTCCCTGAAGGGTCTCCTTGCCCTAAACTACTGTACACTGATTTCAAATTGTTTTCAAACAATTTGTAGTTCTGTTTGGTTGGTTGTTTTCTGTTTTGCAGTATTGGGGGCTGAACCCAGGGTCTTGCACATACTTTCCAAGTGCTCTACCACTGAGCCACACCTCCAAACCCTTTTTCCTTTTTTATTTTGAAGCAGGGTCTTGCTAAGTTACACAGGCTGCTTGTGGCCTCCAACTTGCCATCTTCTTGCTTTGGAGTCTCAAGTCACTGGGATTACAAGTGTGTTCCATAACACATGGCTTTTAAGCGTGTAGTTCTGATAAATATAATTTCTGCTCAACTTGAGCCCTAAATTCTGTGCCTGACTTACAAGGATTCCTACCCCTCCTTCAGCTGTCTTTAATCACCCGCCAGCGCCCATGCTTCAGAACTCACAGAGGTTAACAGGATCACTTGTCATGTTCCAAGTGTCCCAATAGGTTCTACCTCCACACTGCCACTCAAAAAATCCCCTCTTCCTCAAACACCTTGCCTCTACCTGTCCTTATCTGATAAAACCTACCTGCCCTTCAAAGGGCATCTCAAAAGCTATTGCTTTTGAAGATTGTCTTTATTCTTTAGGTCAGCAGTTCTGAAGTGGGGCCAATTTTGCATTGCTCCCCCACCTGTACCATGGAGACATATGGCAATGTTTGGAGACATTTTTGGTCGTGACTACTGCAGAGGGAAGTTCTATAGCATCTAGTGGGTAGAGGCCAGAAATGCTGTTAACTATCCTACAATGCACAGAATAGCCCTCCCAAACAAAGAATTATAGGGTCCCAAGTGTCAGTAGTATTGAGGTTGAGAAAACCTGCTTTAAGCAAATGTTCTACTTCAAACCACCACGGAATTCCTGGTGGCTTGCACTGAAGTCCCACTCTGTTACAGTTCTGATAATTAACTTATCTGAGCCCTAGGTCCATGTGCTTCTTGAGACACAGGCTGTGTTCTACCCATCTAATTTTTCCTAACAAGCACAGCATATCCCTTGCACAGGGGAGATGACCAACATGTTCACCAAAGTTGATTGAAATTTCTCTCCCTCTGAGATGAGTCATACCACAGAGACACCTGCATCTCCCCTTCCCAGGCTGAGGTTTAGCTCAGTTAGTAGAGTGTTGCTTCACACTCTCTGAGGACCAAGGTTTGATCCCCAGCACTGCAAAAACAGAAGGTTGTGGCGATCCACTCCCAAAGCAATCCTGAAACAATCAGCCATTGAAAACCCTGTGAGGGTTGCTATGAGTTGGAAGCAACTCAATGAACAACTCCCTTTCCCCTCTGCCTACTCTCTCTCCCAGGTCTTACTCTGTAGCCCAGGCTGGGGTCAAATTCAAAGTCTTCCTGCTTCAGCCTCCTCAGTGCTGGGATTATAGGCATGTGCCACCAGCCAACTTTAAATTGACTGAAATTTCTATTATACTTTTTAGAATATTTCAATTATATACTCAAGTCTACTTTTTCATATCCTGTTAAGAGGAGAAGAAAAGATAGATGTGTCTTTTGAGCATTTACTCTTCAAATACTTAAAGACAGTTATTAAATCACCTATCTGCCTTCTTATCTCCAGATAAAGTCCAGATCTTTTGTGATCCCATAGGAAAGAGTGCCCTTTCAGGGCAATAACTTTTGCTAAACTGGATTAACTGTAGTTTTGATGCTAATTTTCATTATATACTGTGAAGCTGCATTTATTTCACTTAGCGTAACTGTAGCTTATGAGCTAATAAGCAAATAAGTAGCTAAACTTGACCTCTAGTTGACTCAAAGGCAGCTTTACATGAACCAAGACTAAAAAATAAATGTCATGATTTATCCAAAACTCCTCCTTTTCCTATTATTCTAATATTTGACAAAGCTGATAAACATTTTGTTGATTTTGTAGTTAATTGATATTATTATAAATGTTCATTGAGCATTTTACAAATAAAATATTATGGACAATTTGCTGTTGGAGCTGGACATAGAGATGCTGGACATGCTTTTAAAATCAAAATTAGAGCCAGAATGTACATTTGATCATCAACTCTCAATTTTATTGCTTCTGAGGCATAAGACATCTGTTAGCCTAATGAATACACATACCTGGGCACACATTAGCTCTTAGAATTAAAGTTGAAATTCTGAATGAGAAATTTATCTTGAGATAAAAGAAGGAAAACCAGGTATGATCAGAAACTGAACTAAATCCCTCTCACACTACCAGAAGGTAAACTGAACTGCCATGACTGTAAGCCCACATGGCCTTCAGGCTGATGACATGTACAATGGGTGTCCTGGGAAGCCAATACTCTGAGAAGCTAGACATCTTGATTTCCAGTACTGTCAGTGAGACAGGGAAACCTATTATAAAGAGAATTTTGTGTTGTCATATGTCAGCCAGATCAAAAATCAGCAGTTAGTTACCTTGCAAAGGAAGGAAGAAACCTTCCAAGCAGAAAAGCACAATGTGACCAGAAGACCCTCGGAAGGCGTTTAACTATGTCATGGTTTCTGAAGTGAAGATGTTACAACCCATCAGTACCAAGAAGAAATTAGAACAAGACACACATGCGCACGCGCACACACACACATACAGACAAAGGAAAGCACTAATTTCAAGCAGGTTCTACAGGTAGAAATAACTTGAAAATATCACTAGAAACCTCAGGAACAGCTGCACACTGCATACTTCATCCCACTTTAATTTTAGACAAAGGTAATTCACGCTTTGGTTTTTAAATTTCATGATACCCAATTCCAAAATTATATAACTAATTTTTTTTCTAACCCAGCAGATCCAGTATAATCACTTTCCATCTTATTTTGAAATCTTATTAAATGGAATTTTATGTTACACCAAATGTCTAACATGGTAGTCAACCAAGCAACCTATATGGCAATAATAAGTTAATAATATGTAATACAATAATAACAAGGGAGTGCATAATGCCCTAAAATTGGGAGCAAATAAATTAGTTATCAATTGCAAAACATCCCTTTAATTTGGGCCTGGATTCATATATCTTACATTTAATTATATTAATCACTGGCTTTTCTTCTAAGGTTTGCTTGGAATCAGGTGTTAACCTTTACAGATTTTTTGTTTGTTTGTTTGTTTTGTAATTACTGCCTTTGAATATAATCAAAGCTTCTTGAGCACACACATCCATATCCCAAAAGGCACCACAATCATTATGTATTCAGGTTCACAGTAATGAATGTTTGGGAAAACAATTAGCTGTAATGTATTGATCAATAAATGAGGAGGGCTTTGCCCAAACAATAATATCCCCAGCTGCAGAGATAAATGGTGGGATGTCCTTATCAATATTCCTAATGCAGATAAAAAGGTACAAAGAACGGCATCTATTATTCAGTCCTAGGTCATTCTTTTCAATGTCTTCTGATTTATTCCCTTTGAATTACCTTTACAACAGTTTCAGTTAATAGGAAAATATTCATATCCTTGAACTTATGGATCAAGATAAGTCATCAAGCTTTCCCTCTGTCTTTTAGAAGAGACTATTTTGGAAGCACTTCAGAAGGCTCCCCAAGCCCACATGCAGAAATCCCAGGCAGGGGAATCCCACTGGAAACACTGTCTGGCAGTGATGTCTGAGAATAACAGGATTTCAAAAATAATGTTAGGATGAAGCCACCAGATTCTACCGGGCATCTCCCATAGTTGTTGGAGCAGCCACCTTTGAACACATCAGTTTATTTCTTCTCTCCCTAAACTTTTCCTGTTCTTATTCATTACTAATCAAAACTTAGAGGTGCACAGTGAAAACTCAATGCCATTATAGCCCAAAGCTCCAGAGTGCCTAGGTTTCAGGTGAGCCTCAGAGCTAGAATTATGACAATGGCTTGTACATTCTCTGTAGACACACAGTTTCTGCAGACAAGCCCAGCTCAAACACCACTATGTCACATGCACTTCCAGAGAGAAGATAATGCAGCAATCTTTACAGAAAAACATGTTCCCTCCAGACACACTGCTGAGGCGGAACATGCTATGTAACAAGGTGTCCATTCCCCATCCCCAAATATAAGTCAACATACTAAATGTAGTGCTAACATATAAAGAACTTAAGGCAGCCCAACAATACCTAGTAATAACATACATTTTAACAATGCATTATTAAATAATATTCATAGATTAAAAACCCACCTCCACACATAGCTTGAAATATCATTGTAGTACCCTAACAATTGCCTGCAGCCATCCACTGTGGCATCAGATCCCGTCAGATCCTGGAAGCTAAGCAGGGTCAGGCCTGGTCAGTACTTGGATGGGAGACTACTTGGGAACACCAGGTGCTGTAGGCTTGGGAGAAGGACCAAGCACCCCACTCCCAAAAAACAATCAGACATTGAAAACCCTATGAATAGCAGAGAAGCACTAACAATAGCATTTTGTCTATTGTATGTAGTGTCACTATGAGTAGGACACCGACTCCATGGCACCTAACAACAACCACAATCCTAACAATAAGAAGGGTAAATAGAGGAAGTAATAATAAATTATGTCTTAAAATATGTCACCATTTCGTGTAACAACTCTCAAATACAAATGAAGTTCTGAGATGCTACCATCTAAGTGTAGAATCACCATGAATGCAATAAACACCAACTGAATAAATATGGATGTCTTAACTGGCAATTTAGTATCACGGGTAGGTTTTGCTATCACTGATGATGTGACTTTCAAAAATGGTGAACAACTTTTGGTAAGATTTTAAACAAGTAGTTTCACGCCAGAAAAACTTATTATATGTCAATATTATGCAGAAAATATTATATTTGTATATGAAACAATTCAGTTTGAAGCTCAAATACCTAGAATATTTTTTTACCTAAAGAGATGTATAGTGGGAAAGTGGAAAGCTGTGCAACATGTGAAGCAATGCTTCATTCAGAACTGTCCTGTGCATTATAGGCCTTTGTCAATGAAATGTGAGCTGAGTAGCAGTGGGCTACCTCTGAGCCTAGGCTCAAGAAACAAGTTTTAGTCAGGGTTCTCCAGGAAATAGAACCATTAGGAGAGATATGGATATGGAAATGGCTATGGATATAGATATATATGATGTGTACATATATGTGTGTGTATATACACACACACACAAAGGAGCTAGGGTTTAGCTCACTTGGTAGATGTTGCTCTCTGCTCTCTGAGGCCCTGGGTTCAAACCTCAGCACCACAAAAATGGGAGAAGGACATGGCAACCCAATCCCAAAGCAATCCCAAAACAACCAGCCTTTGAAAACCCTACATAGTCACTATGAGTCAGAACAATATATATATATATATATAATGTAGAGATATATTATAAGGAGTTGGCTCACACAACTATGAAGGCTGAGAAATTCAAACCCAGGACAGTCAGCAGTATTATTTTTGGTTTGTTCTTGTTTACCTATTTGTTTATTTGTTTTGCCACATATTGTCTTTATTCTTCATTTCACAGATAAATAGACAGAAGCTCAGAAAAGTTAGTTGTCACATTAAGTCGCAGAGCCACAAAACCCAGAGGGACACTGGATTTGAGCAATGGTATAATTTCAATCCAAATCTGAATACAAAGGCAGAATATGGCCCAGCCTGAAGCCAGTCACACAGAAACAATTCTTTCTTACTCAGTTTTTTATCCTACTCAGGCTTTCAACAAATTAGATGAGGCCCACCCACCTTGGGAGAACAGTTTGCTTTACTCAGTCAGTCTAAGGATTCAGATGGTAATTGGATCCAAAAACATCCTCACAGACACACCTAAAAATAATGCTTAACCAAATATCTGGGCATTCTATGGCCCAGTCAAGTTGACACATAAAAATAACCATCACGGGCCGGGTGTGGTGGCGCATGCCTGTAATCCCAGCGGCTCAGGAGGCGGAGGCGGGAGGATCGCAAGTTCGAGACCAGAGGCAGTCTGCATAATTTAGCGAGACCCTGTCTCAAAAAGTAAAAAAAAATGGGCTAAGGTGCAGCTCAGTGGTCCAGCACTTGCAGAGCATGCAGGCGCGAGGCCCTGGGTTCAACCCCCAGTACAGCAAAAAAAAAAAAAAAAAAAAACAATCACAAGGCATCACAATTTTCATATGTCTTTTATTCCACATGCCTTTTATTATTTTTATTAATAACTTTGTAAGTGTACAACTTAGTTGTTTTCATTTTTTGTTTTCTTTTTTTAACTTAACAGGTTTCATTATGCCATGTCCATACATGCATATCATTGTACATTGCTCGTGTTCACCTCCCTCATACTTTTTATGTACTTCTGACCTTTCCATTAAAAAGAAAAGAACTGAAATGAAAAACCTGAAACTATCCTGCACCTTGGAGAAAACCCAGCCAAGGTCAATGTAGAACAGCTACCTCTCAGTAAACTCACACAGATGTGTGGGTGAAACTAAATCATTACTTTCAGTCACTGCCATTTGGAGTGGTTGGTTAAGCAGAATGATATGGCAATAGACGATATGTCAAATATGATTATTTTTCCAGCATAGGGAAGGCAAGTATGGTTAAAATAGGAATTTAAAAAGTCAATAAGAAATTCATTGTTTTGGATATATTAGATAGGGAGCGGATGGATATGAGGAAAAAGAAGCAATAGATATAAACCAGGGAAAAGGTAGAAGTAAACCAGTACTATATGAACATACAGCTGAATGAGTTGCTGAGTTCCACTTATTTTCAACTTCATTTATAGTTTCAATTTGCAACCCAATCAACACACCAGCAAGCTATTTTGTAGGTATCAACAAACCAATCCTAAAATGTGTGTGGGAAGCCAAAAGCCAACATAACATTAAAGAAGAACAAAGCTCCCTCTGCCCAACTTCAAGACTTACTATGAAGTTACAATAACCATGACAATAGAGCATTGGAAAAAGAATAGATAGCTAGATCACAAGAGAGCCAGAAAGAACAGTTACTCCAGGGCGGGGGATGTAGCTCAGTGGAACAAAGGTTGTTTCACATGCATAGGCCCTGGGTTTGATCCCCAGCATAAAACAAAACAAACAAAAAACACAAAGAACAAAAATTTTTCCAATAAGTGATATTGGAACAATCAGACATTCACTTAAAAAAAAATGAATCTAGACACGGACTTTATACCTGTCACAAAAAGCAACTCAAATTGATGATAGATATAAATGTAAAATGCAAAGCTATAAAACTCCTAGAAGATATCATAGGAGAAAATCTAAGTGACCTTCAGTCTGGCAATGACTTTTTAAATACAACACTAGAAGCATGACCCATGAAAGAAAATGTGACAAGTTAGACTTTGTTAAAACTAAAAATGCATTGTATGTATTCTGTATGAGGTAAGCAGGGCTGGGATTTACCTCAGTTGGTAGAGCGCCGCTCTGCAGTCTCTGAGGTCCCGAGTTCGATTCCCAGCACCGCAAAAATGGGAGAAGGACGTGGCAACCCACTCCTGAGGCAATCCCGAAACAATTTGCCATTGAAAACCCTATGAGGGTCGGATGCCTGAGTCGGATACCAACTCGACGGCACCTAACAACAACAACAACAATGAGGTAAGCAAGACCAGAGCAGAACTTGCTATCTGACAAGGTGGCTGGGCTGTTCTGAAAGATCATCAAGGAAATCCAGCATTTGCTGGCAGAATGATTTGCTGGAATCAAAGAGGAGCTACGTGAGAACTATGTTTGTTATTATGTGGTCATTGCTGGCCCAGAGGATTCCCCTTCAGGGGAGAGACTTTTACACTTGAACTACTCCTTCCTGAAGAATACTCAATGGCAGTACCTAATGTATGTTTCATGAGCAAGATTTATCATCCTAATGCAGCCAGGCTGGGAGGAAGATGTTTGGCTATTTTGAAAGATAAGTGGTCTCCAGCACTGCAGATCTTCATGTTTCTGCTGTACATGCAGGCTTTGCTAAATGCTCCTAATCCAGACAATGCATTAGCAGCTGATATAGTGGAGCAGGGTAAGAACTTTGAAACCCAAGCCTTAGAAACAGCTAGAGCATAGAGGAGGCTATTTGCCATGAATAATATTTAAATTGATCTCACCATCACTAACAATCAAGTGATCAGTTTTCCTGTTCTTCCCACACTTCTTCCTTTTTTGTTTGCATTTAATGAACACGTTCTTAGAAGGATACAGAATAAAAGCCCAGATATCATCAGTCCTTTGGTGATTAAATGTACATTAGCAAATCTACTTGTCCTGATTCACTGTTGTAAAGCATGAGCAGAGGCTGGAAGTATTGTTTGGACCACTGGGAAATGTTTAAAAGCTGTGGTTGTTTGCTTTTATTCATTTCTACCATCATGGTTTAAGTATAAAGCTCTGTGAACAAAGGTAGTTGTCAGAGTGGCTGCAGGAGTGTGGATGTTTTTATTTCATTTTATCTTTTGAGGGCAATATTCTTTTAATTTTATGGTCTCCTTTGCCCCTCTTCTGGTGATCTAATTGCATTTATTTAAAAGCAGCAAACTGGTTCTTTGAAAATGCTCTCTAGCCAAGTCTAACTTTAGTTAGATGGTATAGAGGGAAAACTTGTGACCATTTTGTATGGATTAACTGGAACTTTCTGCAAATTTTAACGTTTTAGTAAAAAAAAATTTTTTTTGTTACTGTAAATAAAATGCTTTGTGCTCTGTAAAAGACAGTTAAGAGAATAAAAGAATAAAAATATAACTAGTAGAGGACTCGTATCTAAAATATGCAAAACAAACAAGCAAAACAAATAACAAGAAACCCTTAAAACTCCACAATAAGAAAATAACCCATTTGAAAGTTGGGCAAAACCTCTGAACAGACTCCACACAAAAAAGATATGTAGCAAATAACCATATGAAAAGGTGCTCAGCATCCTGTTACTTGGAAATTGCTAATTAAAACAACAATAAGACACCACTACTACACGTTGTTGTTGTTAGGTGTTATGGAGTTGGTATCTCACTCATAGAGACCCTATGTACAACATATGAAACACTATTGTCAGTGCTTCTCTGCTATTCATAGGGTTTTCAATGGCAGATGTATTTTTTGGGGGGTTGCCGGGTCCTTCTCCCAAGCCTACAGCACCTGGTGTTTCCAGGTGGTCTCCCATCCAAGTACTAACCAGGCCCGACCCTGCTTAGCTTCTACACATTAGAATGGCTAAAATCAAGACCACTTTGTTGTTGTGTTGTTGTTAGGTGCCATCGAGTCGGTATCCGACTCATAGCGACCCTCATAGGGTTTTCAATGGCTGACTGTTTCGGGATTGCCTTGGGAGTGGATTGCCAGGCCCTTCTCCCATTTTTGTGGTGCTGGGAATTGAACTCGGGTCCTCAGAGACTGCAGCGCAGCATTCTACCAACTGAGCTAAATCCCAGCCCATGGATATACAGGAATAAGAACTCTCATTTACTGCTGGTGGGAACACAAAATGGTACAGCCACTCTGCAAGACAATTTGGCAATTTCTTATAAACTAAACAGACATCATATGACCTAGCAATCATGCTCCTTACAAAGGTGAGTTGAAACTTATGTCCACATCCACACATGCAAACACAGACACAACTGCACATGAATATTTATAGCAACTTTATTCATGGATCCCAAAATGTAAAAACAACTAAGATGTCCTTTAAATAGGCATGAATGCTGTACATTCATACAGCAATAAAAATTAATGAGCTATCAAGCCATGAAACATATAGAAAAACCCTAAATATATATTGCTAAGTAAAAGATGCCAGTTTGAAAAGGCTATATATTATATGATTCTAACTACATGTTATTCTAGAAAAGGCAAAACTATGGACACAGGAAAAAGACTGATGGTCACTACAGGTTAGAAGGTCAGCTGAAACTTGTCCACCATGGGTGGCCCTGGTGGTATCTGAAATAGTGGTGGCAGTATCCAGCAACATGCAAGCACCCACAGTACAAGCTGACAGATACACAAGGGATAGGTTTCAGCTGAGCTTCTAGACTAAGACAGATGAGGGAAAAGGACCCCACAGCCTACTCCCAAAACAATTAGCCACTGAAAACTTCCATGAATAGCAGAGAAGCACTGTCAAATATAATACCAGAAAATGAGCCCCATCCAGGCTGGAAGGCATTCAATAAACGCCTGGTGAAGAGTTGCCTCCTTAAAGTAGAGTGAACTTTAATGACTGGAATAGAGTAAAGCATCTGGGACCTTTGTTTATGTGGCATGACTCAAAATGAGAAGAAAAACAGAGACTGCAACAATGGGCTCAAATATAAAAAGATTGTGTGCATGGTACAGTGTTGGATAGTGTCTCATTCTGTTGTATACAGGGTCCCAATGAGTCAGATCCTACTTGATAGCACCCAACAACAAAAACAGGTTAGAGGGGAGGGGAAAAAAAGAGGGAGGGAGAGATGATTAAGTTGGTATGGGAGATTTTTAGGGTGATGAAAATACTCTGTATGATGCTGTGATGGTGGATACATATCAAAAATTTGTCAAAATGCATAAAATGTACAATGAAGAGCAAATCCTAGTGTAAACTATGTTGTTGTTGTTGTTGTTAGGTGCCATCGAGTCAGTATCCGACTCATAGCAAACCTACATACAACAGGCAAAACATTATTGTCAGTGCTTCTCTGCTATTCATAGGTTTTCAATGGCTGATTGCTTTTTGAGAGTGTGTTGCCAGGTCCTTCTCCCAAGCCTACAGTATCTGGTGTTCTCAGGCAGTCACCCATCCAAGTACTAATCAGGCCCTACCCTGCTTAGCCTCCGAAATCTGACCGGATCAGATGCTACAGTGCTATGGGTGCAGGCTAGTGTAAGCTATGGACATCAGTTAATAGTAATGTATAAATAGTGGCTCTTCACTCATCGCAAATGTACTATACCAGTACAAGAAATGGGGAGCTGATGAGGACAGAGGAGATGGGGACTCTGTATTTTATGTTCAACTTTCTAAGTGCCACTTAAAAATAACTGGTAATATTAAAAAATCCTTAAACTACACAATTCATTTTAAACAAAAATTAAAATGGATCATTGACACAATATAAAACTTAAAACTACAAAGCTTCTAGAAGAAAGCACAGAAGGAAATCCATGTAACCTTGGGTTTGTTGGTGAGTGTTTTAGATATAAAATCGAAAGCATGATCCATGAAAGAAAAAAAAATGGATAAGTTGGACTTCATTAAGATTTAAAACTCTTGTTCCTTAAAAAGAAACTATTATATTATAAAAATACAGGCCACATTGGGAGAAAATATTTGCAAAACACACATCTGATAAAGGTCTGGTATCTAAAACATATAAAGAATTCTTAAAACTCAATAATAAGAAAACAAACACCCACCTGAAAAATAAGAAAAATATCTGAACCAGATAGTTCACCAGAGAAGATATAGAGATGGTATGGTATGCTGGAAAGATTCTTTCCCAAAGATTTATTCATTTCCTGATCCCTAAGATCTATGCATATCACTTAACATGGCAAAACATACATAAAAATGGTCACATCAGCCCCAAACTGGAAATAATTTCTCTCTCAACAGATGAACAGAGAAAGAAATTGTGATACGTTCATAAAATTAACACTATTCACTCAATAATAAAAAATAATAGACTATCACTATACACAAAAATAGGAATCTTTTCAAAATACTATGTTGGATGAAGGAGAACAGATATAAAGAGTTGTTTGTTGTTAGGTGCCATAGAGTCGGTATCCAATTCATAGTGACCCTACATACAACAGGCGAAACACTTATTCTCAGTGCTTCTCTGATGCTCATAGGGTTTTCAATGGCTGACTGATTTTTGGGAGTGGATTGCCGGGTCCTTCTCCCATGATATAAGAGTATATACTGTTTAATTCCTTGTATATGAACATGAAGTATAAATAAAACATATCTCTGATGACAGAAATCAGGTAGTTTCTCTCTGGGACAAGAGAATGACTGGAAAGGGATCAAGGAATGTCTTTTTTTCCCCAGTAATCTTATTTTATTGGCAATTTTTAATGTACAACTTAATGGGCCTCATTATGACATTCCCATGCATGCATTTCATTGTACATTGCTCGTGTTCACTTCCCCCCTTATTTTCTCAGGGTCATGGAACTTCTAAGGTAATGGAGATATTCTTTTGGTTACACAGATATATACATTTGCCAAATGGATCCCACTATATACTTATGATCTATGTCTTCTACTGATAAAATTTATGCCATGATAAATTTAATTAGGGAAACAAAAACAGGGCTTAGAAGAATCACAGCTTTTTATAGCACCCAAACTTCAAAAATATTTCTTGTATAGCCCCTAATGCACAGGATAATGAGTGATATAATGAGCAACATCCTTAAAATAAATACAAGAAGCTCCTTAAGACTATTTCTTGGAACAGTGATGTGAAATGGCAAGACATTAGAAGCAAGTCCAGAAAGAGAAAAATAATTTGTTAAAAATCCGAGATTCCACAATGAATTACCTTGATAAGAACTAAGAACATCATACTAGAAAGATGGATGAAAGGATCACATATTATCCAGACTATCAAGCTCAGAAGCTAGCTGATAAAAGAGGAATCTGATGAGATTAGAAGCCATTTCATACTTTCTGAGCCATGAGAATGGACTCAAGTTCAAAGGTCTAGAGAATAAGGCCTGAACCTACACCTCTGTTTAAATGCAATGTTGTGAGACTCTGGCCAAGATACGATGGTCCACTGACGGAATTGCTCATAAGAGACTTACAAACCAGATCATAAGCAAAGATGCTTTGCAACTCAGACAATCATGTGTGCAATTCATTAGGGACTGTTTCCTTTGCCTCTCCACAGAGCTTTGTGAACTGGAAATTTGGAGCCCCTAGAGATAGCATTCTGGGCTCAGTCATCTCATTCATGTGTCCACTGGCAATAGTGATGCTCTGCCAATCAGTTTCTCAGACCAGAAAACTGAGATTCAGAGGAGAGACTAAATTTGTTAGGCACCTCCAAAGGACTGAAGTCAGAATAGAAAGTGGTTATGACTGAAAGGGGCATGTAAAGTGGGGTGTGGGGCACAAGGAATATTCTGTTTCATGGATAGGTGCTCTTTAAAGAGATATATTCAGTTTGTGAAAATCTATTCAGCTATGCCCTTACAATATACGCACTTTTCTTTCTATATACCATACTTCAATAAAAAGTTTAAAAATAATTTAAAATATTTTCAGCCCCTATATATCAAGGGCCAAGAGTTACAAAGATCTCAATGCTCTGGCCTCTGCCCTCAAGGCTTAAGAGCCTCAGAGTCAAGCAGGAAAACATACAAAGCACCCATGATGACAGAGTGTGCGAAGACCTCCAACAGCTGTGGCTGCAAGGGACTGGGAGAGACTGAGAAAAAGGCCCCAGATTTTAAGCTGAGGCTTGAAGGACAATTAGCACACCTCTTATAGGTACATTTGTACATAATGAAAGTGGAAAAAAGATAGATGGTGGGAGGAAGGACATACTGGGTGCATACAATGAAAAATTGCCAGTTTCCAATTTCATCAAAATGCTGTCATACTAGAATGAAAAATCTACCAAAAAGTAAGATATTCAGATTATTAATGCAGGTTCTTGACAGCTATTGGACATACAAGATTTATTGAAGATGGGGAGAGAAGAGTGGGATGAGTTTCTCAGCTCTTCTAACCTAGGGCAGCAATGAGCAGTCTTCGCTCAAGGGCCACTCTATTAATGTTCATGGGTGTGTTCCTTTTTTGTTCAAAATGAAAATATAGTTGTGCATTGCTTAGCAATGGGAATATGTTCTGAGAAGTGCAACATTAGGTGTTTTCATCACCATGTAAACATCACAACACGTACTTACACAAACTAAGACAGCTATGATATCACGAGGTGATACAATCTTATGGGATGACCATAGCATATGTGCAGTCTTTCATTTACTGAAACTTCATTATGTGGCACAGGACTGTAATTTTATTGAGTGGCAGAATAATTTATATTCTCAAACACAGATGATCTTACCTATATTATTGCCTTGAAAAATGCACATGAGAAAAACTAGCACTTTTTAGCCCATAAAACTTTAATATTTAGACATATTTGAGAAATAGCATCACAGTGCAACTTGAATTTAATAGCTACCACCTTTTTTGGTGCCTTAGTTATAAAAGCAATATGTGCTTATGGAAGAAACTCAAATAATTTAGATATATATAAAGTGAAAAGTATAAGATACTATCATATCCCCAAAAGATAATAGTTTGGTCTTTATTCTTCCAGATTTTAAATATAGCTTAACTTCTTTTTAATGGAGGCAAACCATATATTCTGGCCAATAAATTGCTCTATTTTAAACTGCAATATATCATCAAAATATTTCCATGTTGGTGCATGTAGGTTCATCTCATTCATTTCAATGGCTATATAGTATTTCATGATAATGGATGAATCATAATTGATTTGATCAGCCTCTGATGGACACTTAGGTTGTTTCCAATTTCTTCCTACTACAAATAATGATGCAATGAACATCCTGTACAGAATTCTAATGATTCATCTTAGTACTCAAGATACCTCTGAGCATGCCTAGAAGGGAGAGGCTATGTCTCCCAGGAAAGAGCTCATTCCAATTAAAAGGAAACTTGAGACCCACTCTCTACAGTCCTGAGATAATAGATCTACATCAAATGGGATGATTGTGAGTATAGGACACTGTCGCAAGAAGTGTGCTCTTACCACCCCCCCATGCGTTCACACATTCTCAAATCTCTGCAAGGACATTAAGAGATCACTTTAATATCAGGAGATTCCATCACACAGTGGCCAAAACACTCCGGGCAGTGGGAAGCAGGCTGGGCAACACTGTGTGAGTGTTGTTGCAGGGAATGAATGCAGGGGATGATGACTCCAAAAAATAGGGAAGAATCTTTCAAGCAGGCTGAAATTTCACACGGGGATAGGAACAGAACTTGAGAAATGACTGTGGATGATATCATGGGCCTCAATTTCTACCTCTACTTTGACGTGGCCAACAGGAAACCCAAGGTGCAGATTTAATTGGATTCTCAAAAAATAATAATCTTTATACTTACTTTTGTATCCAATACAGCCAGTAATGTGTTTAATGTGCACCAATTGAAGCAGGAGGTCATGTGTTGAAAGTTTGAGACATCCATGATAACAATGCCATGGAGTTATTAGAATGGCACTTAAATACAAACATACATAAGCAACAAAATGAAATAAAGAAAAAAAGTGGCATGCTTAGAACTACTAAAAAATGACATTAAAATGAGTGTATTTTAAAAGAGGCTGGACGGAGCTTGGACTGACAAAGTGGGTCACCTTCTCTACCCTCTGCCAAAGTACATGGCTGTTCCCTGCTGCAGAGGCTCCCATGCCTTGTGACTCTGCTGAGTAATTTAAAGCAAAGAACAAAACACCTGAGGTATTTCTGTCAGGAAATTTCAACCCCCCAAGATCACTATTAATTTCGTGTGAATTTGCAGATGTGAAATGTGAATATTGGAGGAGATGCCATCTAAATAAACAAGCTGCTGGAGTTCTCATTCTTTTCTGTGAAGGCAGACCTGGAACTTTGACCTCCACTTGCTCGGCAATCAGAACAATGACAAGGGACAGAAGGTCCACTGAAGTCACCTGAAAATAGGAGCACTGACAATAGTTCTTTACAAGCTCCTGATGTTTGTCCAAAATTTTGACACACTGGATGGCTGGGACCAGGTGAAGGCAGGCACAGTGCAGGGGAAAGAACCCGGGACTAGGTGTCTGATGCCGAGGTTCACTTGATTATGAGCCGTGTGTCTGGGAAAAGTCACAAGATCTCTGAGTAATAAGAGGCCTGGATCATCCTGAAGTCTAAATGTGTGTGTGTGTGTGTGTATGTGTATTTTGTTTTGTTGTTGTTGTTGTTGTTGTTGTTTTTGGGGGGGCAGTGCTGGGGAGTTTAACACAGGGCCTCACACATGCTTTTACAAGTGCTGTCACTGAGTCATATCCCCAAGCCCATTTTTTACTTTTTACCTTGAGACACGGTCTGCAGCCATACCATCCTAGCATCTGATCTTGTCAGATCTCAGAAGCTAAGCAGGGTCAGACCCAGTTAGTACTTAGACGGGAGACCACCTGTGAACACTGGGTGCTGTAGCCTTGGGAGAGGGACCTAGCAACCCACTCCTCAAACAATCAGCCACTGAAAACCCTATGAATAATAGCAAAGAAGCACTGACAATAGTGTGAGGCATGGCACTGTGTTGAGTGGTGTTTTGTCTGTTATATATAGGGGGACTATGACTTGGATCCAACTCCACAGCACCTAACAACAATTTGAGACAGCATCTTGCTAAGTTATACAGGCTACCTCTGGCCTTGAACTTGAAATCTTCCTTTCTCTGTCTCCACAGTCACTGAGATTACAGGCTTGAACCACCATACCCAACTAATCTCTGTATAAAGATGAATAGTATAAGGACCAGCGCTGGGGGTTAGCTCAGTTGGTAGAGTGCTGCTCCTCACTCTCTGAGGACGTGGGTTAGATACCCAGCCCCACAAAAGTGAGAAAAGAATGTGGCAATCCACTCTTGAAGCTATCTCAAAATAATCAGCCATTGAAAACCCTATGAGACTCTCTCTGAATTGAACCTGATTCCACAGTACCTAACAAGCTCCACAACAAGTATGAGGACCAGCTACATAATTGGAAGGACCCAGAGCAAAAGTAAAACGTGGAGCCCCTTGGTCAAAGAATATGAAGAGGCCACAGCAGAGCACTAAACCAAGCACAGGGCCCTTCTAAATACCAGGTCATGTGGGACCACATTAGGCCCACAGCCCATGATGCTGGCCTTGAGGGCTGTCATTTTAGGGATAAGCTTCTCTTGAGAACAGAAGCCTTGTAATGCATAACCAAAACATCCAGAGTCCCAGGAAATACTTGAGTGCTTGTGGGATTGCGTTATACTAAAAAGGAAGTAGGATATCATATATTAAAAAGGAATCCTCCCCTTTTACAAGATGACAGGGAGAGAACAGACCTTTGAAACTACAGTGCCTGCCTATGAGTAACATGCCAGCAGCTTCAGAGATCCTTTCCTATGTGATCTTCACACACAGTCCTAAAAAGTGAAGCTGAAAACCATCTCTTCACAGTTGGAGAAAGTACGGCTGAGAGAGGTTAAGAAACTTGCCCAGGGCTGTGCTATCTTTCTCGTGCAGGTCATTTGACAATGTTTATTGCGCTCCTTCTATGCTCCAGGTAGTATCTTAGACACCAGGAACAAAACGCCTAAGCAAAACAGCAGTCCATCCCTAATCCTGCCTTTGACCTCTTGAAGTCTAATGAATGAAGGAGACTTGCATTTAACAAAAAGAATCTCATTTCTTTTCCTCTTTTTCTTTTTTAAAGAAAATGGTAAAATTAGCTTTCTAAACAAGATTGCTAGGGTTAGCAAATAAAAATACAAAATGCTCAGATAAATTTAAATTCCAGATAAACAAACAATGCTTTACTATGTCTGCTATGGTTAAATGTTGGTGTCCCCAAAGTTTATATGTTGGAATTTAATCCCCAAAGTGATGGCATTAAGAGACTAGACCCACTGGGAAGCCACAAGGCATGAGGGCTCCAGTCTCATGAATGAGATCAGTGCCGTATATAAAAGAAGTATGAAGGAGCTGCCTTGCCCCTTTTGCAATGTGAGGATATCTGTGAGGAACAGGCCTTCACTAAGCGCTGGACCTGCCAGCTTCTTGATGTTGGACTTCCCAGCTTCCAGAACTGGGAGAAATAAATTTCTATTGTTTATAAATTCCTCCCTGGAAAGTATCTTCTTATAGCAGCCTCAGGGGACAAAGACAGTGTCTCATGCGATATCTAGGACATATTTATACCAAAAATATTTTATTGTTTATCTGAGTTCAAATTTACTGAATGTCCTGCATTTTCTCTGATAACTTTATTTATAAGGAAAAGTGCATTGTTCTAAGATATGGAATTCTAGCCTTATAACACAAATTTAGGGGCTTCTGCAGAAAGGGAGAAACTAGGCTAAGATCTAAAGGTCATAAGGAGTTAATAGAGCAGAGGTAGTTCTGCTGGTGGCAGAAGACTAATGTTTGAAGGCTGCTGCTATAGAAATGGCTTGGGGATTATGTGAAATGAGGCTACAGAAGTGGGCAGGGGCCAAAGCACATCCAGGGCTTTGGAGGCTAAGCTAAGGTTTATCCCTCTTGACTGACTTGTGGCTAAAATATTCCTTATGCCTATATCCATCCTTTCTTTGACACCATCTATATAACTACCTCACTTACTCCTCCTGTGACTTTCATCAAGAAGGTGGTTGTTGTTGTTAGGTGCCATAGAGTCCTGTCCAACTCATAGTGACCCTCACAGGGTTTTCAGTGGCTGATTGTTTTGGGATTGCCTTGGGAGTGGATTGCCACATCCTTCTCCCATTTTTGCGGTGCTGGGAATTGAACCCGGGACCTCAGAGACTACAGAGTGGTGCTCTACCAACTGAGCTAAAGCCCAGCTCTCATCAAGAAGATACTTATCTTTAAGTCTGCCTTTGTCAGCTAAAACGTGATTCTTTTGAGGGCTTCTAGAAGATACTCAACAGATATGAAAGAAAACAACACAGCTTAGAAGGTCCATGTGTTCTGGGTCCTACTGTGCAGTTTAGTACTAGTCCAAGTGCTCCCACACGTGTAGTCCTAACGATAACAGCCAACCTACTTGGCAGAGCTTAATAAATTCTGGGCCCAACCATATAATCACTAATTTGAATGTCTAGGATGGGGCTCAGAAATCTCCATTTGAATAAGCTCTCTGAGAAACTAAAATACACATGACTATTTGAGAACCATGGTCTATTTGGCGATTCTAAGATTCTAATTCACAGGATTTTCAAATAGTAGTAAATGATAATGGAAAACATTTGGTCTCATTTATCATAAATCTCATTGTACTCTTGACTTGTCAGAGGCCCCAAGGTTGTCAGAAGGCTGAGATCCATTGTTATAGTATCTGGTCTTAATCATTTATATAACATATTTTATCTATTGAGATTCTTCCCTATAGCAAGCATGACTGTATATATGAACTGAGTTATCACTCTGTACCATATACATATGTACAATAAAAAAACAAAATATAGTAAGAGGGATGTGTATAAGGTAGTTAACAGAAAACATTTAAAGTCTCATGCAAAGTTGATCTGACTATACGCTTTATATTAGGCTGAAATCAGTACTTTTCAAATTTGGTCTTTTAAAAGAGTTTTAATTCACAAAATCCAAATTTTTATGAAAATTTCAAGTTTTGAAAATTGCTTTAATTAGAAATTAGGTTATTCATACTCTGAATGGCATAATACAAAATCTAATAGGCTACTTACAAAGACAGAGTCTATGTAGTTCCATGTAAAATTTCAACATGAGTTAATAAAAAATAGTTCTCATAGACTACAAGCAAAGTTCAAATTTAAAATATAACTCATCATATATTTCTCTGTTTTCCGGAGTGAAAGGCTAATAGAACTAGAAGGTACCAAACCATTCCATCCACTCCAGTCCATTTATTTTATGTTGTTCAATTTCTGAAGCTGTCATGATATGCAACTACTGACTGGTCAGAGTTAGAATGGAGTGTTTGTGATCAAACTAAATGGTTTCTTCTGGCCAGAATTAAAATAGTAATTTCATCTCATTGTTACTCTCAGCTGCAACATTTTACCCTGGTTGGTTAATTGTGAAAAGATTGAAAAAGCAAAGCATATACAAAAACAATCTGGTAATGCATCAAATTATAAACAGCTGAGGGGCTGCCTTGCCTAGGCTTACAAACAGACCTAATTTAAACTATGAGTTTGCATTTAAATAGACTCTAATATGCATGCTGTGAACCTGTGTCAAACAGAAACCTTAGCAACAGGGAACCAAGAAGCACACTGGTAAACTGTAGTTTTTCCCCTAATACAGCTGCTTAGAATATACATGGCATTTTCACTTTCACTGTTCACAGAAATCTACCATTACATATGGTAAGACAAATAACAGAGTGATCTGGTTAAGAAGGCATTTTGATAAACCAGATGATTTCATTCATAAAACACATCATCAACAAATCTAAGAATAAGAGCTAACATTTCCTTTTTAAAACTTATTTTATTTTATTTTGAGACAGGGTCTTGCTAAATTGCACAGGCTGTGTCTGGCCTGGGACTTGCAATCTTCCTGCCTCAGGCTCCTGAGTGGCTAAAATTACAGGCATGCGACACTGTGTTGGGCTAAGAGCTAATATTCCTAATTATAAGAAATGGATTTTCTGGTACTTGTGGTCACGTGACATACTGAACACTATGATGCCTATTTGGTAATGTCCTTGAGGCTAGGAACTGCATCCTGTTCTCTGAACCATCTTCCACGCTTGAGGAATATGATACCAGTAATAACAAACAGATTTTTAACCTAAAAGCTCTCAGGCTAGTCTGTTTCTCAAATCAGAGAAGCCACTTTCATTGTCAGTGGGTCATGAAAAATAAATTTGATTTCTTCACTACATCACCAAGAACACTCAAATGTGATCCAGACCTTTTTTCCTTCGGACAATAGCTAATGTCATTTGATTTTACATTAGAGTGTTAGAAAAAGTCTATTGTCTGCATTTGTTGACAGTAAAGGCCAAATTTCATTAAGGGAACAATGCTGGTGAGAGTCTATAATTTTTTAAAAGGTAAAAAAAAAAGTGTTCTTTTTACCTGAAAGGGACTTTATTTCATAATATTTCCCATTCATAGAAACTTTGTATTTCCAAAGCTATCTGAGATCTCTTTTGTCCTCAATACAATTCTACAAGAAAATAAAGGCTGGTACGAGTCCCCCCCCCCCCCCCCACTGTGGAGAAGGCGGGTATTTCACCAAGACGGCATAATATGATATTTGGATGAAGAGGAAGCAAGATCTTTGCCCCTGGGTTCCTTGATAACTGCTTTTCTCCCTCCTTCTTCTTTTCTGCCCCTCCCCACCCCCATTCCTTTTGCCATGCATACAGCAAATCTGGGCTCATTCAGTAAAGCCAGTAGAGAAGTCTTTGTTGTTGGCTTTCTAAAAAGTGGTCTTTAAAAAGGAAAAAAAGGTGGATTAGAGGATTTTTAATTTTTTTCCCATCAGAGGATGCAGTATCAACAGTATTTTTAACACACGTTTTTATGTTATAAAAGAATGTGGCACCTCATTTTGTAAGTCATTCTCAAACCCCACTCAGATGTCAGGCCTCTGCCAAAACTCCTAGAAAATGGCGAGGGGACAGATCGGCACTACAGAACTTCACGAACATCAAAGCCGAAGCTTCCACATGAAATCCTGCCAGGAGCACGCGGCCCTTCGAAACCTGCCACCGAAAAATGAGTGAACTCAGAAGAGACCGGTGCCGCGTTCTCCTCCAGGATTAAGGACAAGAATTAAACTGAAACTACTTTCTTGCGCTGTCAATCAGCTAAGTGCGAAGGAAACGTGTCAGTCCAGAAGAGAGAGCATCAGGCTATCCCTGTCCTGGTTCGGTGAAGGATACCCCACCTCTTCAGTCCCTCGGGGAGCCCCAGTCGCTGCGGCGCCTTCCCGGCACTGCAGCGCACTGCGGAGCCGCCAGCCCGCTCCAGCCGGGGCCCCGCGAGAGTCTTCCCTTGCAGCCGCGCAACACCGCCCACCCCTGCCGCAGTCGCCCAGCCCCTGAGGTCCCCCGAGTCGCTGCCGTCCTCGCGGGGACATCCATCACCGCTGAGGCTCTGACGCACACGCGCGCTCCAGACCGAGACTCCGCCGCCCACGTCCTCCCGCCCGCCGCGCCCACCCCTCGCGGGTCTGCATTTGCATCACTCACGCGCGTACCGGGTGACGCGAGCGCCCCCCCGCCCGGGCGGTCCGGGCGGTACCTCCAGCCCGAGTGACTCAGCTCCTCCCCCCTCCGCCCCCGCGCGTGGCGACTGAGGTCCCCGCACGCCCACGGGAACGCTCTGGTTTGTGCAGCTGCGGCGGAGCGCGGGCTGCCCCGAACCAACTTCATCCCTATATTCCGCAGCCCTAGGCCCAGCCGGGGGCGGTCTCTGCGGAGGAGCTGGAGAACAGTATTCCCCGATCTAGAGCCCGGGCGGAGGGGGGAAATCCCATCAAGAGAAGGTGTCCGATGCGCTGGCTTATCGCCTCCACGTCCCTCAATTATCACCTTAAATCACCTCGGTAAATTATTTCCTGGGGACGGCCCCGTTTTCCCTTCTGAGCTTCCCGCTCACCGGTGTACCCCGCAGCACCTGGCGCACAGTAGGCGCTCGAAAGGGTTTTGCTGAATGAAAACGTAACGTAGGGAAGTGCAGGCTTTTACGAGAAGCCACAGCCCCGCGTGTTTCCCTTCTTTCCATCCTTCTGGCGCTCCAGTGTAAACACTATGCCAGGGCTTCGAGAATTTATGTGGAAGAGTTTGAAAATTCACGGTGTTTCTTTCAGGCTCCCGCAGCGCGTACTGCGGTTTCCTTGGCTCTCCCGCCACCCGCACGTCCGCAGAGGAATCCCCGCCGAAAAGTTGAGCCCAAGGCTTCAGGTACAGGTCGGGCACCCAGCGGGGGCTCCGGGCTGCTCGTTTTGAATCAGCATCCCCTTGCCAGCCGAACAACCCAAGTAAAGGAGAGTGGAGATCCCTGAAGTTACAGCCCCCGAATCCCAGCCGGTCCCCACCCATCTCCCCCCCCCCGAACCCTGGACAAAGTGCACCCGCGTCCCCTGACCTGCCCTGGCGCACCGAGAGTCACTCCGTCAGCTTTACCCGGATTTTCTCCGTCCTGCCCCAACAAAGGCTCCTGTCTGGCAGACCAAGGCACCTGAAGCCGCTTTCCTAGGGCCAGACGGGGCAAAGTTGCGCTTCTGCAAGGCTGCAAAAAGTTCCCTAGGCTGTAACGCCGGGCCTCCGGATCCGGAAGGGAAAATCTAGCAGAGCGTGAAATCTCGCCACCGCTGCCAGGGACCCTCACTCACCGCTCCAGCCGCCAGGGAACCCCCTTCCCTGAGTGGAGTTAGCACTGTAGCCTTCCCAGCGCGGGCGCCGCTC
This sequence comes from Pedetes capensis, assembly GCA_007922755.1. Lineage (NCBI taxonomy): Eukaryota > Metazoa > Chordata > Mammalia > Rodentia > Pedetidae > Pedetes > Pedetes capensis. The sequence goes on from VMDO01003215.1 coordinate 143,120, forward strand.
CCGCTTTCTTCCCGGGGCTGCCTCCGTCTGCTACTCTCTCCTGCAGCGCACAGAGTGGCGACTGCTCCGTGCGAGTCAGTGGCGAGAGGAGGGGCGAGAAAGTGGCCCCGGGCTTGCACGCTGCGGTCCTCCTCCTCCCGCCTCCTCCGGTGCTGCAGTGCCGGGCGGCGGCGTGGCAAGAGTACCAGCGATACGCAGGGAGGTAGTCTCTGCGCGCGGGGGAGGAGGGCGCCGCGCACGACTCGGTGTGCTGGGGGAAGTCGCTGTGCCGAGGCGTGGCTGCGGTGAGGAACTGGGGGAAGGGGGCGCTGGCAGGGCCATCACCGAGTGGCAGTTACTTTTGGGAGAAGTCAGAGCTGGGAGTTTGTAGCAGGAGAAAGGAGAAGGGCTCAGTCCTTAATTAGTCTCCAAGTGCTACTGTGTGTTGAGTACTCGGCGGCGCCCTGGGTCAGACCTGGCGAGACGCAAGAGAATTCTGACTGCAGGACCTGGCTAGGGCCAGGGCAAAGAAGGTTTGCCGCCCTTGGGAGGGCAAGGGACTGACTGGCTTGTTAACTGTGAGTTGGCTTCCAGGAAGTCATTAAGCAGGACTAGGTTGACCATTTCCCCAGCCCCGTGTCCCCACGCTTGCATACAAGTCGAGAGGCAACTTGGGGCGCATCAGGAGCAGACAGAATGAAAGTTCCCTGGGTTTCTGAGGCCTTCACAATATCGGGTAGAGCCAGGGCAGCCAGACTCACAGGCAGACCCGGGATGCAGGCCCGGGGGCGGGGGGCGGGCCGGGTCGTGGCCGGAGGGAGGGGCAAATTACTCAATATTTTTAAGAAAGAAGAAAAGAAACAAATATTCTCAGGAACATTTCTCCCCTTAGTATGCCAGACACCCCAACTTAAGCCTCACCATTCCAAAGCGCTGGGGTTCAGTGACCAAAACTCACCAGAGTGAGGCCACACCCAAGACTGGCGCGCCTACCCGGAGTCCGCACAGTAGCCACGAACCCCGCCACCCGGACGCTGCAGGAAGTGGGGCATCCCCGTGTCCCTGACCCTGCCAGTTCCATGCTCACAAGAACTCTATGTGGGGTGGGAAGCGGGCGCACACGCATGTGCCCTCCCCGCAATCTTGTAGTGGTGACCTGAAGTGAGACAAAGCGCAGCGCCAGTGTAGGCTGCAGTGGGTGGAACTCACACAGTCTCCTGGCGAATGTGTTCCCTCCGTGCAAATACGTCTGCATGATAATAGATGAGTGAATGCACGAGTGTGAGATATAAATGTTAGCATTACATGTGAATGTGCTGGAAGAGAGTTATCCCTCTGCTAGAGGCTGGAACCTCCTGCCCAGAGAGGCTGGTGGGGTCGACGCTGACCATCCAGGACCGTGCTGTAACTCCAGCTCACAGGCTCGGTTTGTGCCACCATGCAGGATGCTATGGAGAGAAGAAAATGGAGACAGCAAGCCTTAGGCTCTCACTTTCACTCCTTTGCAGTTCAGGCATTCTGAGACTATTAGGATTCTCTTGTCCTGTTGAGCCTAAGCTTCCTAGCTGGTGTTTGAAACCCTGCTTGGCTCTTGTTTTGGTTAAAGGTTTTGCTGTTTACCACGAAGTATAGTGCTGTGAAATGGTCAGGGGACAAGAAATTTAGTGAAGGTATTTGGACTTTGTGGCTTCTTCACGTGAATTCTTATTCAATAAATAATTATTTAGGCTAAAATGCTTATGTTGTCACCATATAAAGGAATATATGTCAGCATGGGGAGGGTCTATGAATTCTACATTGGAAATATATATTTATATTTAGCAGCATTGGAAAAAAGATAATGAAATTAATTTATAAATCTCAGTTGGGCACAGTGGCACACACCTGTAACCCCAGGGTCTTGGGAGGCAGAGGCAGGCCAGAGGCAGCCTGCATGATTTAGTGAGACTGTCTCAAAATTAAAAAATTAAAAATAGGGGTTGGGGAAGGGGGCGGTTCAGTAGTAAGAGCATTTGCCTAGCATGCACTAGGCCCTGGGTTCAACCGCCCAGTACTGAAAAAAGAAATTATGAATCTTATCTGGCTTCTCCACATATTGCATATAAAAACTTTTAGCTCTGTACTGCCAAATGTAATGGCAATTCATTCAGTTCCCTTCCTTTTTGGACCTTCCCCCAAATGTCACAAAATAATGTATTATTTATCCAAGTGATAGGTGTTTAGAAAACCATGAAATGAACCTTCAAAATGATCAATATACTCTATGCTATGCTGTCTCTTCCTTAAATCGCCCCGTGCGGAATATATTTGAAGAAGTATGTACATTTTTCTAGCTATGGATTTTCATATCTTTGATGCATTTGAAGATTAACAGCTCCTACAGGAAAATCCCTGATTTTGTGTTTGCAGGAAATGTCCAGTGTAAGACAAAGTTACTTGGAAAGGTTATTTAAACACTGTGTCATGGAAGCACAGTAAACACTTTCTCATGATGATGCTGGGCTTGTCCTCCAAAGCAGCTCTGGTTGGTCCTACTGGAGACACCCCCTGGCCCCAGGCCTCTTAGATTCAGCCCTCAGACGATTCTTATTCACACCTTCATTGCAAGAAAATATTTTCTCTCTTCTAAAAACACTTGTCTTGTTGGAGCTGCCAAGGGTAAAGTTATATGCCTGCCCTGTCCCCACAAAATCTCAGCGCACTGAAGTCCCTGCCTTCCTACAAGTCAGGAATTCACTCATCAACAGAGTGTCTTTTGGTGATGCTAGCCTCCCCAATGAGCACTGAAGATTTGTTTTCACATCTGCAAAGTAGTATTGATAAAAATAATTTGTACTAAGTATAGATGCTGTGATTATTAAATTTTTAATATACACGAGAAGCACAGTGCCTAGTACATGGTGAGCATAGACTAAATGTTAGTCACACTTCCCCTTTTGATGAGCAAGGTTACCCAGAGGCAGCTCTGTGGAGTGCTAGTCCTGTAAAATGCTCTACAAGCTCAGAGTAGCACCTGGCTTCCATGACAGGGATCGAGAGAGAGCCCCATACATTTGAATCAAGTCTACCTCTCTCCAGTTCTTCTCTCTCCACCATCAAGGGTCAATAGTGAAACACAGACGCCTACTCTTCCCATTCCCAACATTCACAGCCTCTCCAGCACTGCATGTCTTAAGCCTACCAATGCTCATCTCACTAAAAAGCCCCAGAATCTCAAGTGTATTTCACAGCTCCTACATTCTAATGCCTGCAAGGCTCAGCACACCCTGTATTCTGCCCATTCCTCCCTTTCTGGTTCTTGAATCCCTTTGTGCATTCTTGATTTTACAGTCTGTATCATTAGCAAAATGCTCTATATGCTCAACACTTAACCTCCTTATTCTAATGGAACCTTGATTTGCCCCCTAAAGGGCTACTCTCCCACATCCCTCTCAAGTATTGGCTGTATTTTCTTTCACAGCTCTTGTATCTTGGTGACTAGAGGTTGTTGCTAGGTGCCATCAAGTCATATCCAACTCATAGTGACCCTCATAGTGGTTTTCAATGGCTGATTGTTTCAGGATTGCCTCAAGAGTGGATTGCCACCTCCTTCTCTCATTTTTGCAGTGCTGGGAATTGAGCTCAGGACCTTAAAGACTGGAGAGTGGCGCTTTACCAACTGAGCTAAATCCCAGCGCCCTTACTAGAGGTATGCAGGTAGTATACTTCTTGTTACTCATTACTGCTTCTAGAACATTCTTCATCCTCTCTCTCTAGAACCTAAAGCTTTGAATTTCACCTCATCAGGTCATTTCACCTATTACATTTAAATGTAGCTACCCTGCTTAGACCTCCAGGTCACTCCATGCCTTTCCTGACAATTTTAGCTCCCAACTCAAGGTCATTTCCTGAATACTAACCCTGCCTTAATCCTTAGCAATTTACTATACACAAAGATATTCATCTCAACCAGTATCACCGTTAGACCTGGACAAACAAGGCAACTGCCCCCCACCACACACACGATGCCTGAGATGGTCTTGTGTTTTAGAATGCTTTCCTTAATCTGTTAATGCACAGCATTCTATTTATAGGACAGAAACTCACTCACTATAAGGAAATGTTTACAACACTGTAGTTTCTGTTAGACTAAGCTTAAAAGCAAGCAGATGGCTGGAGATATAGTGTGATAACATGCACATGTGCGCGAGTCTGATTTAAATTCTGAGAAATAATAACTGGTGAATTTGTTATAGGACAGTGCACGTTAATGGGTTAAGAAAATTTCAAGTCCCCATCTGCTGGCCAGGTTCTACTGGTGGAGTGCTTAAGCCCAGACTCAGGTCCACTTGGGCCCCTTCCCTTTTTCTCCCTTTTGGTGCACCCTCAGGCTCCTCTATTCTGAAACTCATGGTAGCATTGACCAAATACACCAAGGATCACTGTTCTGGAAGGGCAGCTTTGGCCAGTGGATTGCTCTGGTGGCTGGTGTCCCCTTCCTTCCTAAAACTGTGGGAGACTGGCCACCAGAATGCTGCTGACACAGTGAGCTTGGGTAACTCATATTGTTTACGTATCACTGATATTATCTTGCCTTGCAGCCGAACCACTGTGGTATCTGATCCTTTCAGATCTGGTAAGCTATGCAGGGTCGGGCATGGTTAGTGCTTGGTTTGGAGACCACCTGGGAATACAAGGTGCTGCAGGCTTGGGAGAAGGGCCCAGCAACCTACTCCCAAAAAGAAATCAGCCATTGAAAACCCTATGAATAACAGAGAAGCACTAACAATACTGTTTCACCTGTTGTACATAGTGTTGCTATGAGTTGGACACTGACATGATAGCACCTAGCAACATATTATCATGTTATCGTATTGTTTACAGATTACTCTCCCTCTCCTGCCCTTCTACTCTCTCATTATAATATGTTTCTAAAAATTAGTTTGAACGACTATCTAAACAAGGTACACAACATATTACATTTGGTTGATATATGTCCCTTAAATCTTTTTTCAATCACTGGTTTGCCTCCCTCTTTTTCACATCTTACAATTTATTTTTGTTAGAGAAAGTATTTGTCCTGCAGAGTTTTCTACAGCCTAGGTTTTGCTGATCATATTTTTGTTATGCTGCTTAAGTGCTCTGATGTCCCTGAATTTCCTGTAATTCAGAAAATAGATCTACAGGCTTATCAGAGTCA